>JASANE010013357.1:0-11958 GCA_030248225.1 Trileptium ribeirensis | reverse complement strand
TTTCGACAACGCAGTTGATGATTCTCGCAAAACGAACCGGTTGGCTGGAGCGGCCAACTTAAGCAACAGCCCTATTACGCTTATAGTCGAAGTCCCTACGCAATGGCACTTCGTGTTCCCACAGCAGTAACACAATTATAACCACAAATATTTCACGATGCCTGTGTTAACCGGGAACTCCGGATACCAAACAATTGACCACCTCCAAAGCGTTCTCGCGCAACTGAACTTTATTAGTGCCTAGAAGCCTGGTCTCACTCGAATCAACACCCTATAGCAGGAGAGTCCGATATCAATGCTTACATTCTGCGTACTTATTTCACGTTACTAGCAACTCATACACGATATGCATAAGGGGTCATTGTCACGATTAAATACTGACCAGGCCAGGGCTATGACACGCTATTACTAAATAAAAGAATTAGGCTCAAGGAAAAACTCGCACAAAGCTGTTTATGTGAACCTACTTGAAACCAACGTGCTACGGGATGCATTCGCTAACGATACCTTAGCCACACCTCACAATGCTGCCGAACATTTTAAATCTGACAACGCGTTTCTTTATTATCCCAAAATGACCACTTCCAGGAAATCCACTATAATCATTCGAACCACGCTAGAACCTGTACACTACCAGAACTGAGGCATGATTCGCCAATCCAAACGCCATAAATTAATTAAGTAGAAATAAAAGATTAACCGCAACCTTTAGCAAGCAATTCAAAAAACACACAAATCACCGAATCCACTCGAGGATACTTTGTAATTAACCAGCTGCGCCACAAACTATTCCGATCACCATTGGTAAAATGCTGAAGAAAAACGGTGTGAATGAAAACTCCAAAATAGGTACTACCTAACTCGCCTTCAAAGTTATCGAAAAGAAAGAGGAAAGAAAAAAAGAAATTTTTGTCGTTATCAAAAACGCAATCGCCCGCGAATTCAACAGCCACGCTCGCTCCGTTAAAAATGACACGTATTACTGCAAAACGAGAAAATTTCTTAAATTAGCTAAGTAATTAGAACTCCAAAAACAACTACAACCATCACTACTCAATCCATAATAATTATATTCACTATACAATAATGAGTACATGAGTAAACATGTATACAAATGCAAGACGCCCAATCGGCGAGAATAACAATACCCTATACCATATTTATATAACACGCGCTAGCCGCGATAATAATATATATTTTATATATTTATTATAAAATTTAAAAAGGAATTTAAATGAGAAATTTGAAATGAGAAATGGGGTGGAAAGTTGGGGTGTGGTTTGAGAAAAGTGTAAAGAGGGGAATGGTGAAATTTTAATATGGTGAAGGGGTAGGTAGGGGAGTTTGTATTTTAATTTTGAGGAGTGGGGATTAAGATTTTATAGAATAGATGTTTGAAAAATGTAAAAAGTTGGGGGGAAAATGGGAATTTTAGAAAATGGAAATTTATAGAAAATAGAGTGGTGGGAAAGGGGTGGGGTAGAAATATGAATAGGGGTGGTAAGGGAAAAAGAATATTAAAATTTAGGGGTTAGGGATTGAATTTTGAGGGAATGGGGGATGTTTGAAAAATGGAGAAAAAGGGAAGAAAAAGGATATTTTTGGAAAGGGTGAATTTATAGGAAATAAGAAGAATGGAAAGGAGGGGGTTTAATATGTGGTTAGGGGTAGTGATGGGAAAAAGATATGAAAATTTGAGGGAGATTGGTGGAGATTTGGGTGAGAGGGAGGGGTTTGAATTTTAGTTGAAAAAGTAGGAAAAGGAGAAAAATAGATTTTGGGTAGAATTTTGGTTGAGTGTAAAAGAAAAGGGTGGGTAAGGTATATATTGTAAGAAAAAGGGTGGAGAAAAAGAAAAAGTGTGTTTTATATAATTTTATTTAAGAAATTTAGGTTTTGGAGAATTTATGGGGATAGGAGAGTTTTAGTAACTATAGGTTTTATTATATTTTATATATTTATACAAAATTACATAGCTAGTTTATATTTATATAATATATAGCAAGTTATATATAGATATTTACGTACATATTACGCTCATATGTCATGCCGAGGGCGACAGGGGATACCAGGGCGGCGTGGGGCGGCCTTTAGTGAAAAGAAATAGAAAAATTTTGGTGGTGAAAAAGGCACCAGCCCCAACAATTGGTGTGTCTTGGTTTTCTGAAAGAGTTTTGAGTAACAAACAAATTACACAAATAGGTACATCAAGATTCTAATAATTTATATTATTCTGTTATTATTCCCAAATAAAGACCAGTCTAGCACGAGCGTAACAGTAAAGTATATAACGAGTCCCTTTGGAGTTCAAAAGCGTACACCGTAACTGAGAAAGTACCCCGTTTAGTTATTTGGAAGAAAGTACCTGAGTACACCCGGGGCGAGTTCGGCACGTGGGTAACTAGACCAAGTAATTAATTTTACTAGGTAGTAGCTGCCAACTACTAACTAGTTATAGATCGGGCCTAGCTAGCCGTCCGGAAGCGGGAACGTTAAAATAACCGTACCTAATTTGTGTGAATTTAAGGTCCTAAGATAAAGTAATTCAATAAGTGTACGGGTCTAGCCCTCTGGAAGGACCCGTACAAACCCACAAGGGAAATTAATAGCATATTTGGATCCTTCAGTGAGCCTTCCGGATACTGTTGGCTCTAAGGAAACTATTAGTGTAAATCTAAGGAATAGGTTAAAGTAATCAAATAAATGTACCGGTCTAGCCGGCAGGAAGGCTACGTACAAACCTCACAAGAGGAAGGTAATTAATATCTAACCTAACACAAACTTATCAAATAGCTATTCAGAATAATAGTGCACTCAACCCTGAGTTTGAGAGAATATATCGAAAGCAAGACGCACTCCACTAAAATTGAAGAGAAACGAATCCAAATCTAAGTGAAACTGTAACGGCACTTTACGAAACGTGTGGTTGGAACATCCGAAGCTATCAAGGCTTAAATATTGGTGTATAATGTGGCTAAGTCTAACCGGGCGTAACCAGTTGTTATCGTGTTATACTAATTTCAAGTAAATACGTATTCTAACTTTGGCTGTTTTGATTTGATCCTGAAGTCGCCTACCGACCAAATCAAAGTAGACACGCCGTAGTGTCACACGAATCAAAGATAGAAAACGTAGAGATAAAACTAGACGCTCGCCGGGAAAAAGATACCATATTCCTGCCGGCATATTACTGGCCTCGCGTACGAACTCCACATCTTCGAGTGACGAATCCCATCCTATTTTAACTCCGATAGCCGTCATAATAAAAATATCATCTAACCTCTACCTCAACAAAGCAACCCAAAATAACAGTTCCTTAAGCTATATGTTGGGGATCTACTCGGCTACCGGAGTCCTAGGAGCTTAAATTTTAAAAAATTTAGTTTAAATTTTTAATTCTTTATTATATATCTTTCCGTTCTAAAACTACATTTCAAAATTTTATCGCACTTCTTAATTTGCATATTTTGCCTTTATTTATTTTTAGCTTACATGTGTTAGCACTTTTCGTTTTCGCTGCTTCAGTCTTGTTGTTTTGAGCTGGAAGTAATCCGTCGGTTCTGAGTTTTAATGATTTTGATTCAATTATTTTATTTTTATGTGCATATGCGGTCACATAGCTAATTGTCGTTTTTCTTATATTACGTGGCAGCAATATTGGATTTCTAGTTACTCTTCATTAAGATGTTTGGTCTTAAAACGCAAGTTGTCGTGCGATTTGTATAAAGCCTAGAATGGTTCATTGGTATCTTGATTTGGATTACTAGTTATGGGCGCAAAAAGAATTGCGTATAAACGTTGAGTTGGCATTTACGGTCTTATTTTCTTTTACTTTATTGGAAATTATAAGAAATGGAGCCGGAATAAAAACATGCTTTACAAATATTTATTTTAAAATTATATATAGTAAAATATAATCCTAGTAATATTATTCTTTCTTATCAAAAATCGAAAGGCGATAATCTTAGTAGGAGTGGCGCTGCACTAGATAACCATAAGCATAATAATATTCTACAAATTTCGGCTCGTAGTGTCACGTGAGAACGTCAGGGCGAGCAGATTAGAAGGATCAGGGGTAGTAGCATTGCTTGTTACGTCTGACAGCTACTTTCGGGGGTGGTTCAGCAAGTAATGTTATTTTTGAGTAGACCAGGCGAGGATTCGAACGCACTCTCGAGCTACCGATCGTGCCCAAGTAAAATTGTTGGTCAGCTGCTTTCGATGGCCAAGGATCTATCTCTGCAATCAGCCACTTTCGGGGGTCGTTCAGGACCGAGAAACTTCAACTGAATAGTAGTCGACCGGTACTATACAGTTTTAGTAACGTAGTTCGTGAGCCACTTTCCGGGACGGCTTGTTTAAATAAACCGGCACGTATTAGGATAAATCTAAGGCTCTATGGTAATTAATTAACCCTGCAATCGGCCAGCTATTTTCGGGTGTAGGTTGTTTCAACTCAAAAGAGCTTTAGTAAAGTATCAGATAACGTAAACTCTAATCGGCGTCACTCAAATCATACCGTACTTGGCAAACAATCGGCGTCAGGTGTATCAAATAAGGAACCTATTAACGTAAATCTAGCTCCTAGGTTAAGCTATCTCGATACTCGTGCAAGCTACTTTTGGGGGCAATTGTACCAACCTCAAAAGAGGCGTGCTAGACTTAGCGATAACCTAACCTTAGACTAATAGAGTCGAAGTTGTTTACAGTGAAGTGCCAGTGGCAGAGTTAATGCAAGTAAACAGAGAGTTAGAGTAGCCGGTGCGATTATAATGCAAGGATTTGGCTTAATAGTGTCTAAAAAGGACGGTAGGTACTCCAAATATCTTGCGGCTTTCTCGTGTGTTATAATAGTGCCTTAATATATTTTTGTAATATATAAACATTATTTGTTGCGTGTGTGGTGCCTATCTATCTGGACTGCGAGTGCATTGGGCATAGTCCTGCTCATCGCAAAATATAAGACATCGGTGTGAGTTGCTCAAAATAAAGAACGCTTGCCAATAACATATCCCACGGGCATACTACTGGCCACACCTCGGCCCACAGAATCTTTGGTGATGGATCCCGTCTTCTTTTAAGTCATAATAAATAAAAAATCCACCAACCAACCCCTACCCAATCAATACATAACACTAGATAACGGGTTTAACGCCAAAATCACACAAAAATTTAATTATTTATATTTTCACTTAATAAATTTCATTGGCTTATTTTAAATCTTTTGGAAGCCATAGCTGGTGGGATCCAACCAATGAGGGGTTTTGGAAGCTTCAGTTTGGGTCAACTGTATACGGCGCTGAACAACGATAAAGAATCGGAGCAAATACAAGTGGCAATAACAACAACAGATGGTGTTCAAGGAACAATCGGTGTAGAACGAAGTACATTTGAAATTCAACAAGTACAACAGCAACACAGAACGACATCAATTATCAAGAACAGGTGCAACCATATTATGGAACATGAGGAATGCAACAAGCAACACCTCAAGTAATGTGCCCGGTGCAAGTACCACACAAAGTAATACTGGCAACAACAGCAAGAAATGCCGATACCGGTGTCAAACCAACAACAGCAGCAAAACAGGCAAACGTTGACGGATCAAACGCCACCAAGATGCAACAATTATGGGCCACAGAGCGGAACAATGCTCCGTAAGAAACGCAGGACATAACACAAGAGAAAAACAAGTGGGGAATCAACAACAGCAAAATCAAAACCGATATAGAGTTCTAACAAATCGGTCGAATCCACAAAATGAAAGAACGAACAATCAACCAACAAAATCGAGCGGAGTAGAATGAAAAGAGAATGTCCAAAAAGAAACGGAGCAAATAGAAAATATTTCCAGCGAAAAAAGAAGCAGCCGAAAAACGCACAATCTAAACAGTTTTCACCTGTATTCACCTGCACGCCCCATATTCATCGTTGAGTTCCGTAGTCTAATCGACTGGGGTGACCATTGAGGCGTTTAGACCCATTCTATTGGTTCTTGAAATAGCAAGGAACCACGGCAAAATACAGTTACAACTGCGGCAAGTTCCATGAGACGTGGAGTAAATGTTTAAATGACGCCAACGACTGCGCTTCGACAACATACGGAGGGAGATTGTTCCAAAAGTTCACAACCCGATGACTGAAATAATGCAACCGTTTCATTGTTTTTGGAATGTCGGGCGGCTTTATCTTATATCAATGACCCCGTGTGTTTGGATTGCCAGGTACAAATAGGTTTTCCAAAGACAACTTAATTTGAAGGGTCACTGTTTGGTAGAGAAGTATCATGTCCGATCTCATGTGTCTTGTTTCAAGCGTCTGCAATTGAAGATAACGGAGACGGTGCTCATAATCCAAAGGTTGATGCAAGGTAATAGTTTCGTCACTCTACGCTGAGCAGCCTCTAGCAATATAATATCCTCCCGATAGTACGTAGACCACACCTGCGTCGGATATTCCAAATGTGGACGTACCAAAGACGTAAGCAGAAGCAACAATCATGACTTCGTTATATTTTTGAGGTGTCGTTTAATCAGCCCATACACTTTGTTACCAGCTGTAACAGCAGCGTTACACTGCTCCTCCCATTTTAAGTCGTTGCTGATGATAACACCTAGACCGCGTAAGACTGTAGCTTCGCTTAGCTGATCCCCATTCAGATCATACGCCAATTTAGGATTATTTGCCCCAAAATGCATCACGAATGATTTGGTAGCGTTGAATTCTATTGTTACCAGACCAATCACATAACAAGGTTAGACTGTTCTTGAGATTGAGAGCATCCGAGGTGCGCAAACACATTGAAGTCGTCAGCAAATTTAAGGAGTTGTTATCATCGCTCACACAATCGTCGATATGGTTGAAGTACAGAAGAAATAATACAGGGCCTGCAACGGATCACCGTGGCACACCACTACTTACATCTACGCTAGCCGAAGTCTTGCCCTATATATAACTCGCTATGTTCTGCCACTGAGGAAACTCTCAAACCATCTGATTGTCTTTGGATTTAAGCCAAAGAACGACGGGTTCTGAATAAACCGAGTGTGACTAACAGAGTCAAAAACCTTTTTGAAGCACAAATAGATGCAGTCAGCACTGTCCCCGTCGTTGAGAGCCCGATTTATATAGTCGAGATATGTCAGCAGTTGCGTGCAGCATGACTCCGTGACGAAAACCGTACTGGGTTTCGTTAATTAAATCATTTGCAGTTAAATAAGACATGAGCTGATCACACATAATTTGCTCCATAATTTTACTACATTTGCAAGTAAGACTTACAGATCGGTAATTAGCTACGTTATCTGTTGAAGCTTTTTGTGTAACGGAACGTTTGCTGTCAGCCATTCTTTACATAAAACAGTCGAATTGTACGATGCCGTAAATATCTTTGTTAATGGTCCTACAATTGAAGATGACATGTAGTAAAAAGCTGCATTGGGTATCGAGTCAGGACCACAAGCTTTTTTGCAGTCAACTGCGCAAGCTTTTTCATTACTGTATGTGCATCAAAAGTTATATCCGGCATTGTTACAGTAAACAGGGAAATCAGCGGCGGTGCCCGATGAAACGAATATGGAAGCAAAAAACTCATTAAACAGATGAGCGATTTCTTCGGGGTCGTCACAAGTGGTTCAGTCGGCACGGTTTATCGTAGTAGCACCACATGGGTTTTTGCGTCGTCTATTCATATACGCATAAAATGACTTTTTGTCGTACTTTATATTAGAAACTAGCCTTAGCTCAAATTTATAAATCGCAGCCCGACATAAGTCATCGCATTCTGCAATGCTTAGCTTGGTAATTAAGCCATGAAGCGTGCGAATTGCGCTTCTGGTACTTGCGGAGAGCATTCCCTTTTCGTCGTATGGCCCGGATAGATTCATAAGTAGCCCATATAGGTTTCTTTCTTGCTATTGCAGAATTACTATTGCGCGGCATAACGGCTGTTAAAACTTCTAATATATTACGCTTTAGGATTAACCTCATGACGTCCACTGAAGGTGTCTCACAAAGTAGTTGCTCAACGTTTCGTCTGCGTGTTAGCTTGGTACCAATGAGACTCAGTAGCACGGTGAATGGCAATTAAAGATTTTGGTGGCGCGGAAGTATACTTAATATCCCAGTTGATTTTAAACACCACAATTTTGTGGTCGGATGTAACAGTAAAAGGTGATTGTACAGACATTGATACCACATCATCTTGCTCCAATGCAAAAACAAGATCCAGGTAATTTTCATTTCTAGTAGGCTCTATGACGTGCCGATAAAATCCAACATCAAATGTAGATTTGACAAGAATATCACTGCTGGCAACCCAATCGAGATGCACCCAGTCAATATCCGGAAAGCTAAAATCACCAGCTGTACAAACCTATTCATACATCAGCATTATATTACTCATTATAAGTGACCTAATAGAACGGTCGGTAGCTTCAGATACGTTTGGGGGTTGATAGATACAGCAAAAGAGTCCTTTCCCACTAGAAACCGTGTTGACGCAACACATAACCGCTTCGCAATCTATGTCATCGGGTAGCGAAACGTGTGAGGAAATTAGTGATTTTCTAACGTATATTGCTGTCCCACCATCCCGCCTCTCTGGTCGATCGTAATGATACAGAGTATATATAATTGTTTAGCGAAATTTCAGCATCATAATAATTCGCTTTACTCCACGTCTCAGTAACAAATATAACATCAGGATTACCATCAAACGCAAATAGTTCAAATTCATGCATTTTGTTCATAAGACCGCGAGCATTCATTAATACCACCTTTATACAGGTTTGAGCATAGGTAACTGAACTATTGCCATTGTCATATTCACAGTCACAGCTTCTCGACATATTATCCATTAAATTGTCATTAGAAATACAACCAGCAGAATTTTCCATCGAAAAGTCAGAAATATTGGAAACAATACTACCACGTAGCGAACCTGGCTCCCTCACTGACCATTTCCCGAAGCCGGTGAATGATCCGTTGGCACCGAAATTCCTACTGTAGAACGTCTTTTACAGTTGGTTGTTTTATTTGATTTCTGAGCCCGTTTCATGCGCAATTCTCGGTCGATAACCCTCTGAGCTGGGGTTCGATCTGCTTTAATGAAGACTGCATGTAATTTATTATTCTCATCACAAATATTTCTCAGCAATTTTGTCTTTGATAGTATAGCCGATTGCTGTGCAGCCGTACCCAAAATTACTTTCAACAATCGAGGCTTTGCTGTTTGCTGGTTCCGCTGCGCTGCTATCATGGCTACGAGCACCTGACGCAGCTCCAAGGCGATAGATAGCTGTGATTTCATAATTAATTCCGGGTGCCACATACTCAATATCTTCGCGGACAGCGGCTGTATCGCTACCTTTCCGAGCCATCCCATCACCACTAACACATTCTCTGACGCCTGCAAAAATTAAATTGTTTTTGCGTCGTTTTTAATCATCTAATTCGGCAACGACCTTCACCATGATATCACCTCCATCGGTCTTAGATGCAAATGCTATTGCTGCTCTGTCAACGGAACTACCGCCAGTGTTTCCAGCTGCTGCCTACTATGCGATTGGCAACTACAATGATATCATTTGACACTGCTTCTGCCGGAGCAACTGGTGACCTTGCAGAAAGAGCGTCGATTTTAGATGTCAGTTGCATCATGCATACCAGGATATCTTCTTGCTTCTCGGACATATCATCAACTTTTTCGCTAAGCGATTTTACCACTCGAAGATCATCGTCAACATGGTCATTACACAAATCACAGTAGAAACGTACCTAGGCGTTTTGCCTGTTCAACCAATCATGTCGCGTTGAGTTGACATCACTACAGGGGCTGCACGGTGCAGATAAACGTCGCACAATGCACACTGGAGGAATAAATGTCCATTATCAACGCGTATCACAGCGTGGCATGAACCACACGTCGGATTAATCGGCGTAGTCGACAAAGACCATTTGCGAGTAATAACCATATTTAAACCGTAATTACAATAACTATGGTTATATCTGAATATTTTGGGTTTCCACTGACCTGTAATCAGCGCAGATAAACGAAGTGTCTTCGTCTCCTTTACCAAAGGCAAGTATAGTATACACTAAAATTGACTGCCTAAAGCCAAAACGTTGAAATAACGACAAAAACCTCATTTTTGTAGTCTCGAATAAAAGGTTCGTTGTTCTCTATCAGTAAAATTCTGGACCTGGCTACCAAATGTAATGGTAGGATAAATGATAGGTAAATACTATAGGACCAAATGTAATGATAGGTAAATACGATTTAATATCCAGACATCCTTGCCTATGATCAACAGTGACATGACTTTTCTAATGTAGCTCGTTGCCTTAATTTATAAAACAAGACCTTTTCAGTTGAGTCGAATCCGGTTATATTGGGTTGGTACTGAGAAAAGTAAGCTGATGAGCGACAGTCGTGACATAGGGACACATGTGCATCTACAAATTCTTAGCCTGTGACAAGGTGGTTCTCCGGTATAGATGGAGAACGTCATTTACCAAGGATGAAAAAGTTGAACCTCAAGCGTTCCAGGTAAATTCAAGCTCGGCGACTGAATGTTCCACCGATGCACACCGTTTTTCCGAAACTATTCAGTTAGGGTAACTAAACATGTTAGATAGATAAAGGCAGCCGATCTAGCGTTATGACCCAGCTGTTTACACTGGTCTTTCATAGAAATGCGTTGTCAGGCCGACCTAAATTACGTGCCTAGTAAATTTGCTGCCAAAGCAGTAGTAAATATTGATACTGGACGTGAAGCCTAAACCCTGTAACTCGCAACGCGAGAAAAACGGAGCGAGTTTGGCTACTGTGCGCTCATTAACCAGTTTGTCGTTCGAAGTTCTTGTTGCTAAGCCCGCTTATAATCCAATCAGTAATTATACACCGACAATACTTCAATGGCAATGCTACAGTTATTTTAGTCATATATAATCAAAGCCGAGGAAATCTTCATTTCTTTTTCAAATTACTAAAAAGACAAAATATTTTAGACAGATTTTATGCCAGAATGTTCCACTATAGGTCAGATAACGTAATACGTTACCTGATTACTCTGAATGCTAAAAACGTCTTTTACGAATCTTTGTACAACTATGAGGTGCTTTTACTGAAATAGTAGTTTTGCTGTAATTTTTTAGTGAATTACATTTTTTAATTATTGCTTAGTAGTAAGCTAAAATGCAACGAGGTGGATTTACACACTATTCGGCAATGATGGCAAACCGACTGGGCGGTGGCGTTTATTCAGCTGTCGGTCCATCAGCTGAATCTAGTTCCTCGCGCAAAAGCTATCAGCAAATGGCTGGTGCTGGATTTTTAGCAACAACTGGTTAGTTTAATAAAAGATTATAACTAGTAGCTCAATAATTTACCGCTATGATGGTGAATACTAACTGTTCAATACGTAATTTATACTCACTTATTGCGTATTTAGGGTTTCACAGGCCTTTTTAAACCAATTTTCACGCTAACTTGCAACACAGTTGCACAATGACAAAGGTGCTTGTATAGCTGTTCAGAGGCTGATTTGCTGTTCAATACAAATAATCCGGCATTACCTATGTCGCTTGATAAATTGCGGTGTCATTCCGGCTTGTGTATTTTGGGCTACCCATTATGTGTCAACACTTCCGTGTGCGAAACCACAATAGCAACAGACCACAAAAAGCTAAACAGTAACCGAGCCAAAGAAAAGATTAACTAACCAATTTGCCGTGTGAAACGTAAGTAGGGCACATAATTTTAGCAGGAATTTTTCATAATTACCTGCAGGAGTTTGTTAAATCAAAGCCAGGTCGATGCTTGTAGCAGCTATTTTACACATCCAGAAGTCTGTGAGATACATTTGAATTAAACCGGTCCAACTCGGTAACAGAGTGTGGCTTACGCAGAAGTACTTAGCCTATGCTTGGCTAACATAAATTGCGTCAAGCACCAGC
>JASANE010013355.1:0-28640 GCA_030248225.1 Trileptium ribeirensis | reverse complement strand
TGCATTAGGGGAAGAGTTAAATGCTTTCGTGGCAGGCAAGCGGCGAGGAGTTGGAGTTTGAATATTTGCGTGTTGAGAAAGTTTTATAATCACAATTTTACCCAATTCTATTTGTAACTTTTGCTAAAGCTATGCGCGCGGGACAATGGATACTGACGTATGACGTTCCCGTCGACACCTATGATGTAAGGCATAGGTTTTATAAACATAAATATTCTGAATATGCTTATTGAACTTTTGCGATCGCAACTATAATTGTACATTGACACTACGTGTGAAATAATGGTAGATTTTCAAAATATCTTCTCAAAGTCTTTGTCATATAGCTATCACATTGTTATCTCCTTTTTTCAAAATATGCAACTTACATCTACATCTTCGTTGCACTGTCCCAATGTACATGTAATTAAACATTATACGAAGCCAGATGTTGGAAGTTGCTTGTCAACTGAAACAACTTCGCTATAAATATCTCGGATTCCATCGAAATATCAGTACGAAAATTCATTTCCCGTAATCAATCTCCAAAGTCTAAACTTTAGCTTCAGAAATAAAGCTTCTATTTTCGTTTTAACTGAGGGCTTGAGACCAATTTTAGATATATTAGATAAACCTTAGTGACTTGAGATATCGGTAGTGACTATTTTTGGACAAGATAAAAAGCTAATATCCAATAGCAAATAATATAATTTGCGACAAAAATATGAGTAATCCTTAGGTGCAATATATATTTCGTTTCAAGTCGCTTTTGCAGAAAAGCATCTTACTCTTCAAGCATTTTGTAGCGGTTTAGTTGATCTAAAATCGTGAGTATTGGAAGTCTTGCTAAGCAAGTTTCAACGAGGATCGGACGGCTGGCTAAAATTTCGATTCGCAGCTCTCTTTTACGCATGACTTTTGGCTTTGTGACCGGTGAACATAGCTGGTACATGGTTAGCCAGCGCGTACTCACGTCCCTGTACAATTTTATGAATGATACGCCTAACGAAAGCAATTCTGTACAGTAACATCGTAGTTGCCGTGGAATTCCCGAAGCTTCATCCATTTCCGTCTCGTAGCCCTGCAGCATGTTTTGCAGCTGTTCGATACTGCTTATCGCTGAAAAGGTTTTCGCTAGCTACCAAGGTTCCTGAAATAAGCACTTTGTTTTGGATTTCCTAACACATTTGTATAAAACAATACACTTTAACAACTTAATTCATGTGATATTGAAAGTTGCTAAAGCGATTTCAAAACTCAAATGTGTGAAACATCGTGACAGGTGCATTACCGTCATCCAGAGCTGATAGTATTCGACTATGCTGAGAGTGCGTACCTATACTGTAATAACAATCGATTTACCAAATATGCACATATGTTGAATTTTTATTTGCCCCATACTCAAAATTTAAATCATAAAATGGGCGAAATTGACTGTACGAATATACTTGGTTTCCCCTTTGCGGGGAACCATCACCATCAGACTGATGTGAACCATTTTCGGTGCCTATTTTTATTTAGACCAATTCATGGGTGTCGAAGGTTCGCCCAATTAGCATATTCCACAACCACCACCAGACTGATGTGAACCATTTTCGGTGCCCATTTTTATTTAGATCAATTCATGGATGTCGAAGGTTCGCCGAGTTAACATATTACACAACCACCATCAGACTGATGTGAACCATTTTCGGTGCCCATTTTTATTTAGATCAATTCATGTGTGTCTAGGGTTCGCCGAGTTAGCATATTCCACAATCACCATCAGACTGATGTGCACCATTTTCGGTGCCCATTTTTATTTAGGTCAATCCATGGGTGTCGAAGGTTCGCCGAGTTAGGTGGAGTGGACGGCGGGAAGGAGCGTAGAACTTCCGATGACCTCCCCCTTTTACCCTAATTTCAACTTAAATGTTCTTTTTTTTCCGGCGGGGCGGAAATGCGAAGCCTTCATGGGAAATATGGATTGAGATAACACCTCTAACCCCAATCAACACCTATGGACCATACCCTTTCGAAACCAGCATACTTAAGGATCTAACCGAGAGTATGCCCGTTGAATTCTACTCGTCTTAAAGCAAAACCAAAAGCCGATCGAGTTCGACAACGTAAATCAAAATGATATTTAATTATTTTAAATTTTAATCGGTGTGCACATCTTACCGTACTACTTGAGTTATCAATGTTAATCTAAAATCACAGTTATCAGTGCATTTGGTTCGAAAGTCGTATGCTCTTGGTATTTTGCCATGTTTTTCGTTAAACAAAACGGTGTTAAAAATTCAGGAATCAACTTGTTTTGTTACAGTCGCTATCTTTGATAGATTTAGCCACTACAATATTTCGGATTTTACACCAGAAGTGGATTTATAACAGATTATTTAGGCGGCAATTTCAGTTTGAGCCTAAAGGACTTTCATTGAATGCGTCAGCATTGTGTTGTCTACAAGCAACTTTATCTGAATGCTCTCGTGTTTAAACATAATATTGCTCGAATGAAAAAATGTACTCCATAAATTAATGTCAAAATCATAACTTCTACCCTCGATTTCTAGTTAAAAGTAAACACATTGACGTCAGATTTAATTTACTGCTTATGCCATATTCCCATAATGATTGATGTTTCAGGCACTGCTGCATTCAGGCCAATGGTATTTGTACTGAATGTATCAAATGTTTTCGGCGGCGTCTACTTTGAAGCTCGAAGAAATATCAATAACATGATTTATCAATTTTATAACATGCATTTTATAATTTATAATTTTTAAAAATAATTGCAACTGAATTCGATAAATAAAAATTCGAAACATCATAGACTCTGATACAATTAAGTGTTTGCCGTTGCGTTCTATATGGTACACTCTAAGGTTGAACAAATTACATATGAGGATGGTAAAATTACACATATGAGGATGCTAAAATGACAGTGAAAGTAGATATGTAGTATTGTAGATATGTTACCTTTTGATTATCCGTTGACACAGTATCGCTATCAACCACTAATTCATCATTATCGGAACACAGATCTCTGGTCTGTGATGGCGAAATAGTTTTATGAGCAGCGCTACTTGATGAAGCCCCAGCAACGGTACCCTTAAATGTAGCATCCATATAGTGCTCATGACAAGCATCGTCTGAAGTAAATTCACCTTCCTCTAATTCGTTATTTATATTGTTCATCATGAGTTAAATTTCTGAAATTTCCCTTCTATATTCCCCGAACACTACAATGTCATATTTCAAACCCCACTTGTTTTGGTTATAAAAACACATGGAGATTCGAGCGTGAAGGGCGTTGGTAACCACTGACTGACTCGAGTTGAGCGTTTGGTTATTTTCAGTTAAATTTCAGTTAGCTAGTTTTCCCGTCTTTTTTTAAAAAACTATTCAACATAGGGTGTCAAAAATACCACAGTGTAGAACAAATGGTGTCAGCGACAGTGCTGAATTGTATATCTTTCCGAATATCATGCACCATGACCATGGTCATGACCACACGTAGACTAGTGTTCCACATGGCGGGTGATTTATAACGTAACTCGCAATTTACAGATGTGACGTGCGGACAGTATGGTACGGAACAAATGCATTAAAAATCAGTTAAATCGCTGTGTTATTTAACTAAAGAAAATCAACATGTTTTAAGAAAAAAATTTCTGTTGCTGCGCGTTTGCGTACTGAATGTATACAACCTTTCATCAAACACACTTTGAACTGCATGTGATAACGGCTCTTATGGAAGCAGCAGAAATGATTATATCCTGCTGTTTCGACATGTTGCATAAGCTCCATAAACGTGTATGCTCTTTCGAACATCTGTATTTGGCTTCCAGTGTGCCATGTAGGAAGGTAAGCAACACATCTCTTAGTAAAATACTAGGTGCTTCGTCAAGGACGATTGTAATTTTGGATGATCCAAATGCAGCTCGGTCTACATACTAGGACTAATAGTTGACTGCGGCTTACATATTGGCAGACACGGTGATGTGGCTTTCCCACGACTCGAAATCACTGGGTTTTGGCCCATTTATCGTCGATGGTATGTATAACCCAGCTTCTGCCATATTGATTGTGCCATTCAAACGTTCAACGTCGTTTAAATCCCAACCTCGCGGGCATCTAGGGGTTAAATCGATTAGCCATTTCTCCATAAAAATGAAAATAAGCAATCCAAAATCGAACATCTCTCGTCGTTTGTCCTTCGTCACTTACGGCCATCTCTTCGAAAAAGCGTCATTGTAAATGGGTCACCAGTCCCGAAATTCGTCATAGGGATAAACCCCTTTTTCAGCTGCAAATTTAAGTCAGAGTGGTGCAGAGTGACACTTTTCCTAATAAAAAATTCGCCTTTACTACACCAACTGCTACGTGGAACGGAATACCAGATTTTGGCAAAACAAGATAGCTTGGCACTTGAAGCTAAGATTTTAACTTGAAGTTACACTTTCAACTTGTTACCGTTGTCTGTGCGACTGCGTTCATGCGCGTTTCCTTCAAGTGAAAACAAATATATTTGACAACGAGTACTGATGGTGTGTGTAGTCGAATCGTCGATTTATTGTCATGTTAACTATTCA
The DNA here is from genome assembly GCA_030248225.1 of Trileptium ribeirensis. Classification (NCBI taxonomy): domain Eukaryota; kingdom Metazoa; phylum Nematoda; class Enoplea; order Enoplida; family Thoracostomopsidae; genus Trileptium; species Trileptium ribeirensis. Next base: position 24,084 of record JASANE010013355.1, on the reverse strand, counting down.
GCCATTGGACATTGAAATTCTAAATGGTCTTTGTTTTGATAAAATGCGTTGCTCCATCTATCATGGTCGGCTGAATACTTTAAATTAAATTTTCTTTGCAATACCTAGTCCACTTTTAATGCTTGCAAGCATATAACGACGATGTGTCCGTCCTTTACGAACCTTGCGTTTAGCGCAGCAATAGTATATTGTTGTTCTACAGAATAATATTCCAGTTTGTTCAAAATGTAACGCTGTAAGATGTCGCACGTTGTCTTTACCTTCTTTGCTGTTGCATTGTCTTGCGGGCTGACAACAACATGGCCGTCATAGCAGCGAAATATTATTTTATTTCATGAAATCGTCGATAATTTGTGTCAGTAACTTTCCGTACCGGTGAACGACCGGTGGTTCTTTATTTCTAGTAAATTTTCACAACAAACGCATAATATGACGCATATCATTTTATCCCACAGGGAGTTAACTATAAATATTTATTTTAACATTTCCGCTGTTTCTTTTGAACTTGTGTCATTGTCCAGGAGAAAAATTTCAATTTTGTCATTCACCTTTCTTGTGATATTTCATTAGATTTATAAGTAGGGTGATCCAATTCATGCTGACAGTTCATACAATACTTGCGGCAATTCAATTTCCTTTTTCTTTGCGTAGTTGAATAGATGATATAACACAGGGCGCATTATGGGCAGATTGTTTTCACATTTTATCTGCTTCGCAAACGTAGCTGTGTTGAAGACTTTACTTTTTTACAGAACTTATGACGTCTTTCAGCTGTCGCTTGCCCAGTACTCAAATTCTTTGTTAAATTCTTGGTCTAACTACCGGCTGACATAATTCTCCGTGTGCATTTTTAGTTTCAGTTCAAGTAACCGATTGATTTCTTCATTTGCAGCTTCCTACAACTGTAAACGTTCTTCAACATTTTCTTTTACTTGTTTTGAGCGGTAAATTCTAACTTCTCGTGATTCCCGTATTTTAGACCTGTTCACTCCATCACGAGATATTTTGCAACGTTCCTGCGAGGAGCATTATTATAGCCATATAATTTTGAACTTTTTGTTTACTAACACCACATTTTGGAATCGCTTCTCTTTCATTGTTCATTCTAAATGAAGCGAACATGAATTCCAATTCGCTGGATGTGCGAGCGGCAAAACATAGTAGGAAGTTTATTAATTCCAATGTCTTTATAAATGCGAACGGCATTCGACTTGCACGGAAGCCATCGACCTTGCTGGACATCTAGTATAGGCCACCTGACAGGCATGCTTCTTTCAGTGCGCAAACAGTATGATGCAAAACGTATATCCGCCAAAATATAAATTTTCACAGTATTTGCTGTTGAAATGATTTCTAAAATTTTGAACAACAGCATCAAGAAATATTCGCTTGAACCGCTTTGGAACAATACATTCTCCGCGATTCGTCAGCAGTGACAAGTTGTAAACGTGTTTAAAATACAGCAAAATATTTTGAGCTAGCAGTAGTTAGGGTACTGCGTGAGTAGTCTTATTGGACTGTAAGCAAAGTACGAAACATGATTTTGTTGAGACTTTATTTATAAAAAACACTGCTGCTACGAAGCTGGGACAACAACATTATGTGAACCAATAAACCGTAAGACCAACAAAAATCTAATTCAATTTAAGAGATTATGAGATTTTAGAATACTTGACCCAACTTAACAACAGCAGAACATTTCCTGTTACGAATTCCATGTACAACAAGTCCATTCCGTTTTATGTAGATTACAATGCAAAGAGATAACTCTTAGATGTCACATATGTGCACTTCAACCGATACACTAAAACCCGAATTATAATGTAGTTTGAATACGTTTGGGTCAAAACGACCCATGTCATGCATTCCAGGGTTAACATAACTCTATCATAATATATACTTTAGTCGATTTCGCAATTCGAAATACAAAATTTCGCACCAAGCGGTATTCGGGTCGTAAATTCTAATTCCTAACTGATGACCAGTTACGGTTCACGACCCTATGCCGGTTCTCTCGATTATACTGAAGGTTGTTCGAGTTTGTTTTTTTCATTGTTTTCCGATTAACAAATCTCAAAGCTTCATTAATCTATTGTTATTGTTAATACTAGATATTTCTATGTTTAGTTACAGCCAGACTAATTTGAACATCATTGCCATTCGCCTCTGGGTGAACGGTTGATAGGTCAGCCATTCCGGACGGTTGTAATTTGATCCCATGCGCTTAGCATGTAGCGATAAACTTGATTTCTACTCTAAGTCCCTAAAGCCTAGAAATTTTCTAAAAACGACTCAGTCTTACTTTTCCTTATCCTTAATCCAACTCCTGAGCCTAACACATGTCCGAATACATAAATATAATTTCGTGCCCCCAAGCATAATATCGGACAAGACACGGAAAGTACTTATAGGGCGCTGCGTTACCGATGAGCGTAACAAAGTATGCTCAATTAACGGACGAGTTACCTGGGTGTAAAATAATACAAGCCCATGGCGCTACAGCGCTGGGTTACATTACGAACGTATCGGATCTGCCGATGGTTTTATTTGTAGGCCTTTCAGGTGGCTTCGTTTCCGTAAGGCACCTTGGTTAGAGTACCAACAAACGTAACGTTGTTACAGGCCGAAACGGCGCTGTTACATTATCCACAAAATATACGACAAGGCGATGCAAAACATCAGCTACACATTTCTCCTGATCGCTTTATTTTTTCTACATTGTTGCGCTGCCGATTTGATGTTTTCATTTTAAAATTATTAAATTGTTTTCATAAAAAAACTTCAAAATATGCACCCATGCTACATATATATTGAAATAAAATATTCTATAGGTATATCACAAAGTCAAACGATCTCACGGGATCTGGCGACGTCAAACAATCAACGATTGTCACCAGCATTTTCGATACGTGCCGCTACGCCAATAGCAACAATACCCGATGTCGCATATAGAACCTAGTACAGCTGTAACAGCCCGACTTTTTATACTGGCTGTCGCATATTCAAAATGAAACTAGATAGGGAACAAACATCATGTAAAGGGCGATCGGATACGGTGGAACGTGATCTGGATATTAATTTGTCTATAATCCTTTGTGTTAGAAATAGACTATGTTATCATTGTATCGTATTGACATAATCACGCTCCGACCCGCCCGCGGTGCGCGGCGTGATTTTCGGACCACTCAAAGTCTTCGGAGGGGTATCCGATCGATCCCCAAATAACGGAATATGCAACGATACTATAATATAAAAATGTAATTGGGAGTTTTGTAAAACGGAAACGGGTGTTCATATTGATAAGCCGGGATCGGTAGGAAGAATTTTTCACGCTTACTCAACCAAATTCTGCAAATTTCGGCATTCTTAGGCTGATCCCGGCGCGTACGCTTACAACTCGTGTTATGTTTAGGAATTTCAGTGTATGTTCTACTGTACATCAGGACAGGTCAGGGTAAAACGCAGAAAGTTTGTAACTTAGAGCCCTGTTCGATTAGGGTAGCGGTTTGAAGCGATCGCACCGGTACAGAAAGACCTGCCCTGACACGCAGGAGTAAAGATAATATGTTGTATATGTACGCTTGAAATATTTAATGGAAATAGAAACCGAACAAAACTTCATTTTAACGGGGGGTCCAAAATTTACAAATTTCCAAATTGCCTTACAACTAAGGTTGATCGGGCCTAATGGAATATCATTTGGGGTCTTTGAGGATTTTTGAAATTTTCTCCCCTTTCGGGTCAACCTAGCCCTCATCGACAAGTACTTGGAGACCCCCAGCTAAGCGTTTAAACACCCAAATTTTAACGTCACAGATCACCACAAACAAAACCAAAACCTGCCGATTTTTTTGAACTCCACACCTTTCGCGAGATCCTATACTAATCATTGCACCATAAAGCGGGGCTCCTAACCCCTACCGACTCGCCGCGGATCCCAATAAGCCCCGCGGGACATCAAAATATTCTATACCGTGCGCCTAAAATGGCCTCTAGCGAGCTTAATATTATATACAGGCTAAAGTTTCCGCTTTCTCAGTAGGCGACCAGTCAAGGCATGGACACAGCCTACTTCTTTCCGTTTGTCAAATATAAATAAAAAACTAATAAAATCCTGGTTTATCTCGAGCGTCTGAAGCGCTGATATATTTTATCATTGTCGAGACCTCGCGCCGACCAGCGCGAAGTTCTGTTATTGTTTACGTTGCCTCTGGCACCCTTCGGCCACTTTACAATGTTTCGTTTGCAGGCTGGCTAAAGCGGGGAGAGCCCGATGGGGGGAATGTTATTTATGCTGTCTGAAACAGAGGCGTTGATAAATTATTTTTATTTGCCGTTGTTATGAGTTATTGATTTTCGCTTATATGTAGATGGACATATTGTTTAGTGTATATATTCGGCTGCGATTTCAAAAGTAATAAATTTTAAAACTTTGCGCGATTTTGGTAACCAGGGGACACAGAAAATAAGGGAGATTTAAGTCGGAGTATAAAAAGAAGGCTGCCCGTTCTAACACACTCGGACCAATCGGGTTTTGTTTTTGAGTTGTTTGGCGGCTGTCGCCAAAAAAAGCTCGTTAAATTTTAGGTAGTTAGCATTGTTTCAATTAGCGCCTCGTTTTGTTCGTGCTTCGCCCAAGTGGGGCTATTCCCGGGCAGCTACGGTGGAGAGTGTCACCTGGTTCTCTTTTTTTGTTTATTTCCATTTACGCAAGGGCCGCCTTTGCAGGCGTTGGAGTGTCGGAAGGATGCTCCGCGCGCTCGCAAAGATCCTGCCCCGACAAAATTTTAAAAATTAGAAAAATTTCCCGAAGAGCGTGACAATTGTGGTCGGAACCTCATGAACAATGTTTCTTTGATTCAGAATCTGGTTAGAAATTTAATATTTCTCACCAATTATATGATCGAATATAAATGCATACGATTACGCTTACTGGACTATCTGTATCAATTTTAGATTTGCAATTAATCAAAGAGTCTTCGTCGATTGTGTCTCAGATGATTAAGATTGCCACGAACGTAATCTATCTCGTTTCCACAAGTACACATCACTTAATGTCTGTAGTCAAACTGTCACATCTGTTGAACAAGCACGATGGTACGTGACGTTAAAAGCTAGCAGTAAAGATCGACTGGCTAATTGACTTCTAAACTGATTCAGCAGTACTATCACAGCCGTCATCAATATACAACTTGGTCTGAGATTAACAAGGGGTTGTCAGCATCTTGGGTGATTCGTGGTGAAGACATCTATGCTCACGTGTTGATTGATCAATAACACAAACAACTACAACAACCAGACAGTTTCGAGCACACTTTATGGAATTGTTGTCCGAACTCAATGATAACCAACCCGAGTTCATTGTTTCTGGTCTAGCAGCTTCGAATCAGGTTGGTCGTGCGGCCTTCGCAAAAATCGTATCACCGACGACTCTCGATTTCCTGGTTACAATTTGTATGGAAAGGTGTTACACAACGCCTACAAATATATTTTGAGGATGCATGAACCATATATTTTCTTTGCTGGATCTGATTTGACTTACTGATTCTACAGTTATTATGGGTTTCCGTTTCGGTAAACTGTTCTGATTTTATCAGATTCAATTTTTCGCAACGTCAACGATGTTGAATGTGGTACGATTGCACCCGATTTCTGGTGGAGTTATTTCAACATTGGTATCTGCTGCCTACAATGTCAATGTCAGTCAATATGGTATTGTTATCCTTAACTGTGGTGTTTATGTTGCTAGACAATCTACCGAGTATCAAGGTACTCGAATTCGCCAGGTTACAACAATTCATCAATGAGCTAAAAAAGCTACGGCCAATGCCTGACATTTTGGTCAGTGGTGCTGTCCCTTCTCATCTGGTGGCAGATAGAGTTGAAAGCTACAATAGCATTGTTTCTAAATTATGGAAGCCAACGACATTCAATTCATCAATTGGTCTGCCAACGGGGGTTCACCATTCATCGAGAATGGCAAATTCAACAACGAATATCTGAGAATGACAAATGCCGATGGATTTCACTTGAGTCCTTATGGCATTTGACACATGTGGTCTGTATTTTGCGATCATATTCCGCGTCTTCGCGGCATTACTTACACTATGTCAACTGAACGGTATGATTGCATGAAACGACCGCACAACAAACGTAGGGGCAGACAGCACAACGGTAGAATTTGTCGCCGGGAGTGTCACGGCCCGAAGCGGAGATATTTCGACGCTAGGCTAATATAATCTGTTTTGCTTTTGCAACGCTAACTCTGCTCATATGCTAATTGCCTGTGGTGTAGCTATACACATGAACTATTATATAAATGAAGAAATGAGTGTTATGATTATTGTTTTTCGATATTGGAACCGATACCATTGCAGCTCTGGTTTCACAATTGTGGTCCGTGTTTTCGCCTACTGTTGACCTTTGTTTTTACTTGTTGTGCGAAGAAAATGGTCCCGTTGACTTAGCGGTTTTTACTACACTTCCTTCGGGCTCTTTGTAGAGCTGTAGAGCTTTCGTTTTGCCTTATCCGGCACAATAACCCTTTCCTATACGATTTTCCAAAAGGTGTGCGTTACTCGTAGAAAAAATTTTGCGGATTCTAAAATAGTCCTGTCAGAACGACAGCAAATTTTTTAGATTTATCACTCATATATCTCTGTTTAACGTCCTAACTTAACTGTGCAAATGGTGATGCAGATTACGCATGGATCACCCAGAAATATCTTTACGCAAGCCATCGAGCGGTTGTATGAACCGTGCTTTTGGGCATGGAAAGAAACCGACGCGGGCCAACATTTTGCTCAGGTTTTCGCCATTCTGGAAGAGTTCGATTTGAAAAACACACACGATCTAATGTACAACGTAGACGAAACGGGGAAAGCACAAATCGTTGGCCAACGTTGGCAGGTTTTTTGAGAAAAGGGATCTAACTGTAATTCAGATAGCAGCAGAACGTGGATCAAATATATACTACGATTGTGTAGTGCTGCAGCGCCGCTGAAACTTTTATTCCACCCATGATGGTTATTTTCATTCGAGGAGCAAACCACAAAATACTGAATTTACCGACCATTTTCCAAGAACCGCCTTAGTGGTGTCGTCTTTATCTGCATGCATTGGTAAAGAGCTTTTTCTCTAAATGGTTGCAGCATTTTATTGCGGTGTCTACCACCACGCAGGGATTATGAGCACGTGGCGCTCATACTCGACGGACATGCTAGTCACAAATCAAACGACCTGGGTATAGAGGCAACGAGCCACAGCATAGAGCTCGTAGTGCTACTGTCGCACACCTCTGTGTGTCTACAGCCACGGGAGAAATCTGTGGTCAGCTTGTTTAGAGATCCTGTCTAAACGACGCAGAAATGGCACGTTGTAAAACCTTGTTATTTTTAAATTTTGGAGAACTCTTCTAGTTTACGTTTTTCGCTTGGGGCTAGCAACTAACAGACACGACAGCCAATAAGCGCGGAAAAGTATTTGCAGCATATTGGTACCCCTGCTCTTGACTCATTCGCTGTTGGTAACCTGGTAGTTGCTACCCCTATCCCCGAAGGAACCTTCGGGGTACCGATATGCGCCCAAGAACCATGTGGCACCGCACCTGGTTTTCTTGAGTCTGGGTAAGCCAAAAACCTATTACATCATCGGATGCGACGTATAATTTATATGAGTATGACCTTGTGTCAGGTTCTGCAAAATTATCTTTATGGGCTATAATTGTTTATGTATCTTAGTGATGGGCAAGGATGTCCGGTTATCCGCAAATTCTAAATAAAACATTTAACTAGGAAATAAAAAATGTAACCGTTCTTATCTAATTGAAGTTATCAAAAAGTTCATTGCAAAATCTTCAAATTGTTAGGTAGCCACACATGATTTACAGAAAAATACACCCTTAGTGCTTTTTCCTTCACAAGTCTCGTGTTCCCAGGTCTGACATTCCATGCGTTGAAGCCACTCCACTCTAGCGCCATTATTATTATAGTCAACCGCACATTGTGGACATTTCCGTTCCCAGGACGTGCTACATTGCTTACATCTACAGATGGATTAAATGCGCTTTTATCGCCTCATACGATTCAGCGTTTTTCGAGCATCTGATGCGCCGGTTTGTAGGGATGTCAAGAGATGCTGGAAGAAAACATTTAGAGCTATCTTTTTGTTTTCAGGAGTGTTTTTGGGACACAACACTTGGTGTTTTTCCCTCCGTGAAAACCGATGATTGTATGGAAGACTCAACTTCAGAAAGGCCTAGTTCAAGCTATTCCTAAAATGAACTTTCGTCTAAGTTTCTTAACTCAGTAAACTGATGTTCGCCGTCTAATTGAGAAGCAGGAATCTGATCACAGGTGGTGCTTTCAATTACTGGAGAACTGTTGTCTTCGTATGTCGTGTATACGTAATTTCAGTACTGGCAGATGGGCATTAGTTCCAGCCATCCTTGTACATTTTCCACAACGTGTTCCGCGTCTTATCGCAATGCAAATGATGTTGATGGCGCCAGGTTTGTTGGTGTATTACCCTGGCGGAACTCCGTTTCGAATAAAGAATCGAAACTGTTGGCTTCGCTGAATCAATTGTCGGAAATTTGAAACGCGTCTACAGCATTATGGTAGAACGGATAAATTTCGGTTTTTCGACATCCTGACTGCTTTCTCAGGTGTAGCTGTTTGTCTGTAGGCACTTGTGAAGAGTTCTCCAAAATTTGGGAGTGACAAGGTTTTACAACGTGCCATTTCTGCGTCGTTTAGACCAAGATCTATTAAACGAGCTGAACACAGATTTGTCCCGTGGCTGTAGACACACAGAGGTGTGCGACAGTAGCACTACGAGCTCTATGCTGTGGCTCGTTGCCTCTATACCCAGGTCGTTTGATTTGTGACTAGCATGTCCGTCGAGTATGAGCGCCACGTGCTCATAATCCCTGCGTGGTGGTAGACACGCAATAAAATGCTGCAACCATTTAAGAAAAAGCTCTTTACCAATGCATGCAGATAAAGACGACACCACTAAGGCGGTTCTTGGAAAATGGTCGGTAAATTCAGTATTTTGTGGCAGCCTCCTCAAATGAAAATAACCATCATGGGTGGAATAAAAGTTTCAGCGGCGCTGCAGCACTACACAATCGTAGTATATATTTGATCCACGTTCTGCTGCTATCTGAATTACAGTAGATCCTTTTTCTGCAAAAACCTGCCAACGTTCGCAAACAATTTGTATTCCCGTTTCGTCTACGTTGTACATTAGATCGTGTGTGTTTTTCAAATCAAACTATTCCAGAATGGCGAAAACCTGAGCAAAATGTTGGCTAACACGGTTTCTTTCCATGCCCAAAAGCACGGTTCATAGAACAGTTAGATGGCTTGCGTAAAGATATTTCTGGGTGATCCATGCGTAATCTGCATCACCATTTGCACAGTTAAGTTAGAACGTTAGACAGAGATATATGAGTGATAAATCTAAAAAATTTACTGCTGTCGTTCTGACAGGACTATTTTAGAATCCGCAAAACTTTTTCTACCGGTAACGCACCCTTTGGAAAATAGTATAGGAAAGGGTTATTGTGCCGGATAAGGCAAAACGAAAGCTCTACAGCTCTAGAAAAAGCCCGAAGGAAGTGTAGTAAAAACCACTAAGTCAACAGGACCAGTTTCTTGGCACAACAAGTAAAAACAAAGGTCAACAGTAGGCGAAAACACGGACCACAATTGTGAAACAAGAGCTGCAATGGTATCAGTTCCAATATCGAAAAACAATAATCATAACACTCATTTCTTCATTTATATAATAGTTCATGTGTATAGCTACGCAGCAGGCAATTAGCATATGAGCAGAGTTCACGTTGCAAAAGCAAAACAGATTATATTAGCCTAGCGTCGAAATATCACGGTTCGGCCGTGACACTCCCGGCGACAAATTCTACCGTTGTGCTGTCTGCCCCTACGTTTGTGCGGTCGTTTCATGCGATCATACCGTTCAGTTGACATAGTGTAAGTAATGCCGCGAAGACGCGGAATATGATCGCAAAATACAGACCACATATGTCGAATACCATAGGGACTCAAGTGAAATCCATCGGCATTTGTCATTCTCAGATATTCGTTGTTGAATTTGCCATTCTCGATGAATGGTGAACCCCCGTTGGCAGACCAATTGATGAATTGAATGTCGTTGGCTTCCATAATTTCAGAAACAATGCTATTGTAGCTTTCAACTCTATATGCACCAGATAGAGGGACAGCACCGCTGACCAAAATGTCAGGCATTGGCCGTAACATTTTTAGCTCATTGATGAATTGTTGTAACCTGGCGAATTCGCGTTCCTGATACTCGGTAGATTGTCTAGCAACATAAACACCACAGTTAAGGATAACAATACCATATTGACTGACATTGACATTGTAGGCAGCAGATACCAATGTTGAAATAACTCCACCAGAAATGGGTGCAATCGTACCACATTCAACATGGTTGACATTGCGAAAAATTGAATCTGATAAAATCAGAACAGGTTTCCGAAACGGAAACCCATGATCAACTGTAGAATCAGTAAGTCCAATCAAATCGTGCAAAGAAAATAATGGTTCATACATCCTCAAAATATATTTGTAGGCGTTGTGTAGCACCTTTCCATACAAATTGTAACCAGGAAATCGAGAGTCGTCGGTGATACGATTTTTGCGAAGGCCGCACGACCAAACTAATTCGAAGCTGCTAGAGCAAACAATGAACTCGGGTTGATTTACATTGAGTTCGGACAACAATTCCATAAAGTGTGCTCGAAACTGTCTGGTTGTTGTAGTTGTTGTGTTGTTGATCAATCAACACGTGAGCATAGATGTCTTCACCACGAATCACCCAAGATGCTGACAACCCCTTGTTAATCTCGACCCAGTTGTATATTGATGACGGCTGTGATAGTACTGCTGAATCATTTAGAAGTCAATTAGCCAGTCGATCTTTACTGCTAGCTTTTAACGTCACGTACCATCGTGCTTGTTCAACAGATGTGACAGTTTGACTACAGACATTAAGTGATGTGTACTTGTGGAAACGAGATAGATTACGTTCGTGGCAATCTTAATCATCTGAGACACCATCGACGAAGACTCTTTGATTCATTGCAAATCTAGAATTGATACAGATAGTCAGTAAGCGTAATAGTATGCATTTATATTCGATCATATAATTAGTAGAAATATTAAATTTCTAACCAGATTCTGAATCAGAACCTTGTTCATGAGGTTCCGACCACAATTGTCACGCTCTTCGGGAAATTTTTCTAATTTTAAAATTTTGTCGGGGCAGGACCTTTACGAGCGCGCGGAGCATCCTTCCGACACTCCAACGCCTGCAAAGGCGGCCCTTGCGTAAATGGAAATAAACGAAAAAAGAGAACCAGGTGACACTCTCCACCGTAGCTGCCCGGGAATAGCCCCACTTGGGCGAAGCACGAACAAAACGAGGCGCTAATTGAAACAATGCTAACTACCTAAAATTTAACGAGCTTTGGCGACAGCCGCCAAACAACTCAAAAACAAAACCCGATTGGTCCCGATGCTAGAACGGGCAGCCTTCTTTTATACTCCGACTTAAATCTCCCTTATTTTCTGTGTCCCCTGGTTACCAAAATCGCGCAAAGTTTTAAAATTTATTACTTTTGAAATCGCAGCCGAATATATACACTAAACAATATGTCCATCTACATAAGCGAAAATCAATAACTCATAACAACGGCAAATAAAAATAATATATACGACACTGTCGCAAACAGCATTGATAACAGTCCCCTTAATGGGCTCTCGCCGCTTTAGCCAGCCTGCAAACGAAACATTGTAAAGTGGCCGAAGGGTGCCAAGAGGCAACGTAAACAACAGAACTTCGCGCTGGTCGGCGCGAGGTTTCGACAATGATAAAATATATCAGCGCTTCAGACGCTCGAGATAAACCAGGATTTTATTAGTTTTTTATTTATATTTGACAAACGGAAAGAAGTAGGCTGTGTCCATGCCTTGACTGGTCGCCTACTAGAGAAAGCGGAAATTTTAGCCTGTATATAATATTAAGCTCGCTAGAGGCCATTTTAGGCGCACGGTATAGAATATTTTGATGTCCCGCGGGGCTTATTGGGATCCGCGGCGAGTCGGTAGGGGTTAGGAGCCCCGCTTTATGGTGCAATGATTAGTATAGGATCTCGCGAAGGTGTGGAGTTCAAAAAATCGGCAGGTTTTGGTTTTGTTTGTGGTGATCTGTGACGTTAAAATTTGGGTGTTTAAACGCTTAGTTGGGGGTCTCCAAGTACTTGTCGATGAGGGCTAGGTTGACCCGAAAGGGAGATTCAAAAAACTCAAAGACCCCAAATGATATTTCATTAGGCCCGGTCGACCTTAGTTGCAAGGCAGTTTTGAAATTCGTGAATTTTGGACCCCCCGTTAAAATGAAGTTTTGTTCGGTTTCTATTTCCATTAAATATTTCAAGCGTACATATACAACATATTATCTTTACTCCTGCGTGTCAGGGCAGGTCTTTCTGTAGGTGCGATCGCTTCAAACCGCTACCCTAATCGAACAGGGCTCTAAGTTACAAAATTTCTGCGTTTTACCCTGACCTGTCCTGATGCACAGTAGAACATACAATGTAAATTGCTAAACATAACACGAGTTGTAGGCGTACGCGCCGGGATCAGCCTAAGGGTACCAAAATTGCAGAATTTGGTTGAGTAAGCGTGAAAAATTCTTCCTACCGATCCCGGCTTATCAATATGCACACCCGTTTCCGTTTTACAAAACTCCCAATTACATTTTTATATTATAGTATCGTTGCATATTCCGTTATTTGGGGATCGATCGGATACCCCTCCGAAGACTCTAGAGTGGTCCGAAAATCACGCCGCGCACCGCGGGCGGGTGGAGCGTGATTATGTCAATACGATACAATGATAACATAGAGTCTATTTTATAACACAAAGGATTATAGACAAATTAATATCCAGATCACGCTCCACCGGTATCCGATCGCCCTTTACATGATGTTTGTTCCCTATCTAGTTTCATTTTGAATATGCGAAAGCCAGTATAAAAAGTCGGGCTGTTACAGCTGTACTAGGTTCTATATGCGACATCGGGTATTGTTGCTATTGGCGTAGCGGCACGTATCGAAAATGCTGGTGACAATCGTTGATTGTTTGACGTCGCCAGATCTCGTGAGATCGTTTGACGTTGTGATATACCTATAGAATATTTTATTTCAATATATATGTAGCATGGGTGCATATTTTGAAGTTTTTTTATGAAAACAATTTAATAATTTTAAATGAAAACATCAAATCGGCAGCGCAACAATGTAGTAAAAAATAAAGCGATCAGGAGAAATGTGTAGCTGACGTTTTGCATCGCCTTGTCGTATATTTTGTGGTATAATGTAACAGCGCCGTTTCGGCCTGTAACAACGTTACGTTTGTTGGTACTCTAACCAAGGTGCCTTACGGAAACGAAGCCACCTGAAAGGCCTACAAATAAAACCATCGGCAGATCCGATACGTTCGTAATGTAACCCAGCGCTGTAGCGCCATGGGCTTGTATTATTTACACCCAGGTAACTCGTCCGTTAATTGAGCATACTTTGTTATGCTTATTCGTACGAGCGCCCTATAAGTACTTTCCGTGTCTTGTCCGATATTATGCTTGGGGGCACGAAATTATATTTATGTATTCGGACATGTGTTAGGCTCAGGAGTTGGATTAAGGATAAGGAAAAGTAAGACTGAGTCGTTTTTAGAAAATTTCTAGGCTTTCAGGGACTTAGAGTAGAAATGAAATTTTATCGCTACATGCTAAGCGCATGGGATCAAATTACAACCGTCCGGAATGGCTGACCTATCAACCGTTCACCCAGAGGCGAATGGCAATGATGTTCAAATTAGTCTGGCTGTAACTAAACATAGAAATATCTAATCTACAGCGGATGACAATAGATTAATGAAACTATTTCATTTGCTAATCGGAAAACAATGAAAAAAACAAACTCGAACAACATTCAGTATAATCGAGAGAACCGGCATAGGGTCGTGAACCGTAACTGGTCATCAGTTAGGAATTAGAATTTACGACCCGAATACCGCTTGGTGCGAAATTTTGTATTTCGAATTGCGAAATCGACTAAAGTATATATTATGATAGAGTTATGTTAACCCTGGAATGCATGACATGGGTCGTTTTGACCCAAACGTATTCAAACTACATTATAATTCGGGTTTTAGTGTATCGGTTGAAGTGCACATATGTGACATCTAAGAGTTATCTCTTTGCATTGTAATCTACATAAAACGGAATGGACTTGTTGTACATGGAATTCGTAACAGGAAATGTTCTGCTGTTGTTAAGTTGGGTCAAGTATTCTAAAATCTCATAATCTCTTAAATTGAATTAGATTTTTGTTGGTCTTACGGTTTATTGGTTCACATAATGTTGTTGTCCCAGCTTCGTAGCAGCAGTGTTTTTTATAAATAAAGTCTCAACAAAATCATGTTTCGTACTTTGCTTACAGTCCAATAAGACTACTCACGCAGTACCCTAACTACTGCTAGCTCAAAATATTTTGCTGTATTTTAAACACGTTTACAACTTGTCACTGCTGACGAATCGCGGAGAATGTATTGTTCCAAAGCGGTTCAAGCGAATATTTCTTGATGCTGTTGTTCAAAATTTTAGAAATCATTTCAACAGCAAATACTGTGAAAATTTATATTATTTTGGCGAGTATATACGTTTTGCATCATACTGTTTGCGCACTGAAAGAAGCATGCCTGTCAGGTGGCCTATACTAGATGTCCAGCAAGGTCGATGGCTTCCGTGCAAGTAGAATGCCGTTCGCATTTATAAAGACATTGGAATTAATAAACTTCCTACTATGTTTTGCCGCTCGCACATCCAGCGAATTGGAATTCATGTTCGCTTCATTTAGAATGAACAATGAAAGAGAAGCGATTCCAAAATGTGGTGTTAGTAAACAAAAAGTTCAAAATTATATGGCTATAATAATGCTCCTCGCAGGAACGTTGCAAAATATCTCGTGATGGAGTGAACAGGTCTAAAATACGGGAATCACGAGAAGTTAGAATTTACCGCTCAAAACAAGTAAAAGAAAATGTTGAAGAACGTTTACAGTTGTAGGAAGCTGCAAATGAAGAAATCAATCGGTTACTTGAACTGAAACTAAAAATGCACACGGAGAATTATGTCAGCCGGTAGTTAGACCAAGAATTTAACAAAATTTGAGTACTGGGCAAGCGACAGCTGAGAGACGTCATAAGTTCTGTAAAAAAGTAAAGTCTTCAACACAGCTACGTTTGCGAAGCAGATAAAATGTGAAAACAATCTGCCCATAATGCGCCCTGTGTTATATCATCTATTCAACTACGCAAAGAAAAAGGAAATTGAATTGCCGCAAGTATTGTATGAACTGTCAGCGTGCGTTGGATCACCCTACTTATAATCTAATGAAATATCACAAGAAAGTTGAATGACAAAATTGAAATTTTACTCCTTGACAATGACACCAGTTCAAAAGAAACAGCGGAAATGTTAAAATAAATATTTATAGTTAACTCCCTGTGGGATAAAATGATATGCGTCATATTATGCGGTTTGTTAAAATTACTAGAAATAGAGAACCACCGGTCGTTCACCGGTACGGAAAGTTACTGACACAAATTATCGACGATTTCATGAAATAAAATAATATTTCGCTGCTATGACGGCCATGTTGTTGTCAGCCCGCAAGACAATGCAACAGCAAAGAAGGTAAAGACAACGTGCGACATCTTACAGCGTTACATTTTGAACAAACTGGAATATTATTCTGTAGAACAACAATATACTATTGCTGCGCTAAACGCAAGGTTCGTAAAGGACGGACACATCGTCGTTATATGCTTGCAAGCATTAAAAGTGGACTAGGTATTGCAAAGAAAATTTAATTTAAAGTATTCAGCCGACCATGATAGATGGAGCAACGCATTTTATCAAAACAAAGACCATTTAGAATTTCAATGTCCAATGGCTGAATAATTAACATGACAATAAATCGACGATTAGACTACACACACCATCAGTACTCGTTGTCAAATATATTTGTTTTCACTTGAAGGAAACGCGCATGAACGCAGTCGCACAGACAACGGTAACAAGTTGAAAGTGTAACTTCAAGTTCAAAATCTCACTTCAAGTGCCAAGCTATCTTGTTTTGCCAAAATCTGGTATTCCGTTCCACGTAGCAGTTGGTGTAGTAAAGGCGAATTTTTTATTAGGAAAAGTGTCACTCTGCACCACTCTGACTTAAATTTGCAGCTGAAAAAGGGGTTTATCCCTATGACGAATTTCGGGACTGGTGACCCATTTACAATGACGCTTTTTCGAAGAGATGGCCGTAAGTGACGAAGGACAAACGACGAGAGATGTTCGATTTTGGATTGCTTATTTTCATTTTTATGGAGAAATGGCTAATCGATTTAACCCCTAGATGCCCGCGAGGTTGGGATTTAAACGACGTTGAACGTTTGAATGGCACAATCAATATGGCAGAAGCTGGGTTATACATACCATCGACGATAAATGGGCCAAAACCCAGTGATTTCGAGTCGTGGGAAAGCCACATCACCGTGTCTGCCAATATGTAAGCCGCAGTCAACTATTAGTCCTAGTATGTAGACCGAGCTGCATTTGGATCATCCAAAATTACAATCGTCCTTGACGAAGCACCTAGTATTTTACTAAGAGATGTGTTGCTTACCTTCCTACATGGCACACTGGAAGCCAAATACAGATGTTCGAAAGAGCATACACGTTTATGGAGCTTATGCAACATGTCGAAACAGCAGGATATAATCATTTCTGCTGCTTCCATAAGAGCCGTTATCACATGCAGTTCAAAGTGTGTTTGATGAAAGGTTGTATACATTCAGTACGCAAACGCGCAGCAACAGAAATTTTTTTCTTAAAACATGTTGATTTTCTTTAGTTAAATAACACAGCGATTTAACTGATTTTTAATGCATTTGTTCCGTACCATACTGTCCGCACGTCACATCTGTAAATTGCGAGTTACGTTATAAATCACCCGCCATGTGGAACACTAGTCTACGTGTGGTCATGACCATGGTCATGGTGCATGATATTCGGAAAGATATACAATTCAGCACTGTCGCTGACACCATTTGTTCTACACTGTGGTATTTTCGACACCCTATGTTTGAATAGTTTTTTAAAAAAAGACGGGAAAACTAGCTAACTGAAATTTAACTGAAAATAACCAAACGCTCAACTCGAGTCAGTCAGTGGTTACCAACGCCCTTCACGCTCGAATCTCCATGTGTTTTTATAACCGAAAACAGTGGGGTTCTAAAATATGACATTGTAGTGTTCGGGGAATATAGAAGGGAAATTTCAGAAATTTAACTCATGATGAACAATATAAATAACGAATTAGAGGAAGGTGAATTTACTTCAGACGATGCTTGTCATGAGCACTATATGGATGCTACATTTAAGGGTACCGTTGCTGGGGCTTCATCAAGTAGCGCTGCTCATAAAACTATTTCGCCATCACAGACCAGAGATCTGTGTTCCGATAATGATGAATTAGTGGTTGATAGCGATACTGTGTCAACGGATAATCAAAAGGTAACATATCTACAATACTACATATCTACTTTCACTGTCATTTTAGCATCCTCATATGTGTAATTTTACCATCCTCATATGTAATTTGTTCAACCTCAGAGTGTACCATATAGAACGCAACGGCAAACACTTAATTGTATCAGAGTCTATGATGTTTCGAATTTTTATTTATCGAATTCAGTTGCAATTATTTTTAAAAATTATAAATTATAAAATGCATGTTATAAAATTGATAAATCATGTTATTGATATTTCTTCGAGCTTCAAAGTAGACGCCGCCGAAAACATTTGATACATTCAGTACAAATACCATTGGCCTGAATGCAGCAGTGCCTGAAACATCAATCATTATGGGAATATGGCATAAGCAGTAAATTAAATCTGACGTCAATGTGTTTACTTTTAACTAGAAATCGAGGGTAGAAGTTATGATTTTGACATTAATTTATGGAGTACATTTTTTCATTCGAGCAATATTATGTTTAAACACGAGAGCATTCAGATAAAGTTGCTTGTAGACAACACAATGCTGACGCATTCAATGAAAGTCCTTTAGGCTCAAACTGAAATTGCCGCCTAAATAATCTGTTATAAATCCACTTCTGGTGTAAAATCCGAAATATTGTAGTGGCTAAATCTATCAAAGATAGCGACTGTAACAAAACAAGTTGATTCCTGAATTTTTAACACCGTTTTGTTTAACGAAAAACATGGCAAAATACCAAGAGCATACGACTTTCGAACCAAATGCACTGATAACTGTGATTTTAGATTAACATTGATAACTCAAGTAGTACGGTAAGATGTGCACACCGATTAAAATTTAAAATAATTAAATATCATTTTGATTTACGTTGTCGAACTCGATCGGCTTTTGGTTTTGCTTTAAGACGAGTAGAATTCAACGGGCATACTCTCGGTTAGATCCTTAAGTATGCTGGTTTCGAAAGGGTATGGTCCATAGGTGTTGATTGGGGTTAGAGGTGTTATCTCAATCCATATTTCCCATGAAGGCTTCGCATTTCCGCCCCGCCGGAAAAAAAAGAACATTTAAGTTGAAATTAGGGTAAAAGGGGGAGGTCATCGGAAGTTCTACGCTCCTTCCCGCCGTCCACTCCACCTAACTCGGCGAACCTTCGACACCCATGGATTGACCTAAATAAAAATGGGCACCGAAAATGGTGCACATCAGTCTGATGGTGATTGTGGAATATGCTAACTCGGCGAACCCTAGACACACATGAATTGATCTAAATAAAAATGGGCACCGAAAATGGTTCACATCAGTCTGATGGTGGTTGTGTAATATGTTAACTCGGCGAACCTTCGACATCCATGAATTGATCTAAATAAAAATGGGCACCGAAAATGGTTCACATCAGTCTGGTGGTGGTTGTGGAATATGCTAATTGGGCAACCTTCAACACCCATGAATTGGTCTAATAAAAATAGGCACCGAAATTGGTTAACATCAGTCTGTTGGTGATGGTTCCCCGCAAAGGGGAAACCAAGTATATTCGTACAGTCAATTTCGCCCATTTTATGATTTAAATTTTGAGTATGGGGCAAATAAAAATTCAACATATGTGCATATTTGGTAAATCGATTGTTATTACAGTATAGGTACGCACTCTCAGCATAGTCGAATACTATCAGCTCTGGATGACGGTAATGCACCTGTCACGATGTTTCACACATTTGAGTTTTGAAATCGCTTTAGCAACTTTCAATATCACATGAATTAAGTTGTTAAAGTGTATTGTTTTATACAAATGTGTTAGGAAATCCAAAACAAAGTGCTTATTTCAGGAACCTTGGTAGCTAGCGAAAACCTTTTCAGCGATAAGCAGTATCGAACAGCTGCAAAACATGCTGCAGGGCTACGAGACGGAAATGGATGAAGCTTCGGGAATTCCACGGCAACTACGATGTTACTGTACAGAATTGCTTTCGTTAGGCGTATCATTCATAAAATTGTACAGGGACGTGAGTACGCGCTGGCTAACCATGTACCAGCTATGTTCACCGGTCACAAAGCCAAAAGTCATGCGTAAAAGAGAGCTGCGAATCGAAATTTTAGCCAGCCGTCCGATCCTCGTTGAAACTTGCTTAGCAAGACTTCCAATACTCACGATTTTAGATCAACTAAACCGCTACAAAATGCTTGAAGAGTAAGATGCTTTTCTGCAAAAGCGACTTGAAACGAAATATATATTGCACCTAAGGATTACTCATATTTTTGTCGCAAATTATATTATTTGCTATTGGATATTAGCTTTTTATCTTGTCCAAAAATAGTCACTACCGATATCTCAAGTCACTAAGGTTTATCTAATATATCTAAAATTGGTCTCAAGCCCTCAGTTAAAACGAAAATAGAAGCTTTATTTCTGAAGCTAAAGTTTAGACTTTGGAGATTGATTACGGGAAATGAATTTTCGTACTGATATTTCAATGAATCCGAGATATTTATAGCGAAGTTGTTTCAGTTGACAAGCAACTTCCAACATCTGGCTTCGTATAATGTTTAATTACATGTACATTGGGACAGTGCAACGCAGATGCAGATGTAAATTGCATATTTTGAAAAAAGGAGATAACAATGTGATAGCTATATGACAAAGACTTTGAGAAGATATTTTGAAAATCTACCATTATTTCACACGTAGTGTCAATGTACAATTATAGTTGCGATCGCAAAAGTTCAATAAGCATATTCAGAATATTTATGTTTATAAAACCTACGCCTGACATCATAGGTGTCCACGGGAACGTCATGTCATATCATCGTCCCGCGCGCATAGCTTTAGCAAAAGTTACAAAATAAATTGGGTAAAATTGTGATTTTATAAAACTTTCTACACACGCAAATATTTAAGCTCCACTCTCGCCGCTTGCCTGCCACTGAAAGCATTTAACTCTTCCCTAATGCAAAAGTAAACGTAAGACGCGCCCCAACCATCCTCTTTTGACACCATGTTCAAAACTTTGTTAGAGAACAAAACCCAAATTTCAATAACCTTATCCGATTTCGACATTTTTCTGTTCCATAATGCCATTATCGAATGCAATTCGGCCCCTTTACTTTAACACCAATGTGTTCGCGAACATTTTCAAATTATAGTGTATGAAATATAAAACAGACTAATTTGTTGTCTTTAATGCAAAAATAAAATTTGTGTTCAGTGAACAACTGAATGGTAATTTCTTTTGACAAAAGAGGATGGTAAAGGGCGCAGGTTAAGTTTACTCATGCCTAAGGCGACGAGCTTTGGACACCTATGCTTGGCACCATGTCTCTTTGAATATGCGAACAACAGCTCGTCTAAATAACTCCATAATTATGTTAAATTTTTTCATAAAATTATGTGGCTGTAGGCTAAGCTACTTGAGTTAAACATAAATATATGTCTAGAAATTTGGCCCTAAGTCCAAGGCAGTTAAGACAGAGTTCTGTATGAGTGCGGGTAACGGATTATGTATTAAGCTAGCGACTAGCTAATACACCCACGGGTGATGCATAGCCGTAACGTTCACAATCCTACATGTGCAGTAGTAACCACAGTCGTTGAAATCACTTGGTGACTATAGCTAGCACCATCACACAGAAATAGTGATCCCGTCTAGTAAGCAGTGTCCAGAAAACTTGTTTTTTAACAAAAGTTTTTTACCATTCGATGTCGAAATTATGAGGTGACTGTGTTTAGTGGACGCTTCGTGGGTATCTTTATTGGGCAGTAGTAGGCATTGTCATCTAAATGATTAAGTTGTCCTTTTACTAAACGCTATTTAAACAGTGGAATTTTCGTTTCCTTTAGTCGACGCTAAAATGCTGTGTATTTGTGCCATAATCTGACCAATTTCAAGTTATCTTTAAGGGAATTCTTTCTTTTAAGGTAGCTGGTTGGGCGGTTGTGAAGTAGTAGGTCAAATTATTCGTTGTGTAACCTGGGCAGAGAATATCAGTGACAAAGAATTTATTATTTACAAAATCAAGTGAAATAGTTTAAGCGCAGTAGTGGTCAACTTTCAAAGCCCCGATATAGGTATATCGGGCCTCACAAAATTCTCTGAGCTCGAGGATTCCTGCGATAATTTGATATATTAATAGCATAATTTAATATATTATTTACATCTATTAGTTAATATGTTGGCATAAACCTTAAAACT
Organism: Trileptium ribeirensis; assembly: GCA_030248225.1. Lineage (NCBI taxonomy): Eukaryota > Metazoa > Nematoda > Enoplea > Enoplida > Thoracostomopsidae > Trileptium > Trileptium ribeirensis. The sequence goes on along the minus strand of JASANE010013355.1, from coordinate 2,229 downwards.
ACATACGTTGTCATTTTAAAGATCTCAGGATGTATTCAAGCGACGACCAAAAATCCACAAGAAGCCAAGGAATTGTACAGAAAGCCTAATAAAATAGTGAAATATGGAACGGTACGTTTTAATAGTTCGGAATAGTCCACTTTTAATGCTAGGAAGTTGTGTTTTAAGGTGTCCGCGTCTTATAGTAGTTAAATGCAATCCGAATTTCAATTTGTTTTATTATGATACACCGTGGACGAAACCCATGTATACTGGACACATACACATAATATACTTTCAATTGATATCACAATTCATACGTTTTCGACGCGGTTGTTAAGTTATACTTTTTGCAAATTTTGAAACACAGAAACGAATTTTCTCAATATTCTCAAAATATTTATAATTCGATTCTATCTATAAAATTCAAAAATGTGTGATACTAATACAGGGTTACCATAATTTTTTGGCTGCCAATTTATGTTGCTCTTAAAGCGAGGCATAGCTACACTTTTATGCAAATATAATATGTTCACTTGCTGCTTGAATCGTTCAAAATTGTCATTCAGGCTAAGCTATCAACGGAGAACAGCGGTGAAGAAATGTTCATCTGTTACACAAATGCTTCCTGGTTTCTCTCTAAGTGACTGATAGCTTTTTGTTTTATACTTCACGGTTTTTCGTTGATAATATTGTTCCGTTAGGCATTATGTCTCAGCAAGACGACGAAATAAGAGCTGACGCTATTCAATTTCGGGACCCTCCAGTGACTACGGATCAGTCAGGGGGTCGTCTTTGCCCGCCCGTTGTTTTGATGATATAATCAATCCTGTTCCGTCTCGTTCACGTTCTAGGTCACGGTCACGTAAACATTGCAGTCGACGTCGTGTTTCCTCTCGAAAGAGGCGTCGACGCGCGTCTTCAACCAGTTCTTTTGTATCAAGTTCGTCTCCGAATTCTTCGGTTTCGGATCTACGTCGCACTCACAACATCCCATTTAAGAGACCTGGTAATAAGATTCAGTTCGAAAATAACGAAAAGGTTTTGGACTACATAACAAAAGCGAAGCGCTTGCTAAAAAGTAATTATCGTTGCAGGGAGATCGGACGACAGTTAGAAAAGGCAACATTGGTATGCGGAATCGGCAGAATACTGTATTGGTCGCCGACCTGCACTGGTGGAATGTCGTTAGCGAGATGGATAAAGACAATTGTCTTCGTTTGGAGCCTCCGAACGTGAACGAGTTCAACAAGCAGTACAGACGGTGGGCGCTCGTACAAGCAATACGACGTGGCAAGGGTCGCGTCAACCCTTTCGTGCGAGGGAGGCTGTCATCTACAGCCCGCGTCAGCCTCCCTATTTGCGAAGGGCCCCTTACCTCCCGCCCGAGCGAGTTTGTTACATTTGCGCACAGCCCGGGCATTTGGCACCACAGTGTCCCGCCAAAAAGAATTTCAGTATCGACCGCCGAGGACAACAGTAACCCAGCACCAGTGCATCTGGGCCCACGGAAGGCTAGTGTCGAGAACCCAGCAATAGCACATCTGGCCACACGGAAGCTCAATCTCGATTTGTCCGCGGAGCAAGAACAAGCGCTTAACGGTAAGTGTTTTTCTTCAGAGATTTATATGTCTGAACGTTTGCGGATGTGTTTTTCATTTTGGCGGTGCCTTGAGCCCAGCCCAAGTATTCTGAATATGGTTATTCGTGGGTATAGGATTCCTTTTCAACATTTCCCTCCCTCTTTTCGTTGTTATAACAATAAGTCGTCTTTCCTTTTTTCCAGCTTCGTAGACGAAGAAGTTCACGGCTTACTCGACCGACGTATAATTTCTGAAGTACATTCGGTGCCTTATTGTGTGCATCCGTTATCGGTAGCCCAGAATACGGATAAGATGCGCTTAATTCTGGACTGTTCTTATTTAAATCAATTTGTAAAACGGTTCAGGTTTCGGATGGAGGATATCCGGGTCGTGTTGGACCTTTTTCGGCCTTACGATTTTCTGGCAAAATTTGATTTGAAATCGGGTTATCATCACATTTCCATTGAAGCGAAGTTTCGACAATTTTTGGGAATTTGCTGGAAAAACCGGTTTTTTGTGTATAACAGCTTGCCTTTCGGTCTGTCTTCGGGACCATTTATTTTCACTAAGCTGTTGCGTCCCCTAGTTACGAAATGACGGAAGCAAGGAATTAGAGTTATTCTTTACCTCGATGACGGGCTTCTGTTCAGCGACACATATGAAAAAA
>JASANE010013354.1:0-64759 GCA_030248225.1 Trileptium ribeirensis | reverse complement strand
GGTCAGGATTATCGGTTTTCACTAAATGTTCGCCATTAGGCTGTGGTCAGGATTATCCACCTCGTAACGATCCGTATGGATCTGTTACATATACAACGTATAATTCAACAGAATCCTAAAGTAGTTAGCAAAGTATAATGGGTTTGAAAAAGCAGTATAATCGCAATCATCTGAGAACGCCTATCATCACGAGAACGCTATGTCAATCCGAGAACGCTATCATCTGAGATTTATTTTGCTATGAATCACAGCAAATCTCCAGGTGTTTATTGTGACCCCCGAGACTTATACTTAGACTTGCAGCAGAAAAACGTTATATATTCATAATGGGTAAAAACTAGTCATGAAACGCTAGGAGTAGAAATTTAATATACCTAATACTTAATATCAACTGCGACCAGATCGATTTGCAATACGATGGATTTTGAAGCTGTTTGAAGACATAAGAGTGGTATAAAACCGCTCTTAGGACAGAACGCGTTTACAACGAATTAAATCCGCTTTTTACCAAGCAATTCTCTATGTTGGAGGGAAATTAAGCTTCGTCATGACAACAACCTGCGAAAAACTTATTCCATTACAAAATGCTTGATATTTCGGAAGAATTAAACCGCTTCGAATACAACTAAAATAAATGAGGAATTTCAACGGGGTTTCAAATTCAAGCAGGACTTTGTGACACTTAAATATCAAAAGAGCATGACATTATTCTGCTTTACAGGAAACCAATATCTATGAGGAAAATAAAACCTAAAGTGAGCGTTATTCGGCTTCCAATAAATATAAGGCCAAACATGTGGGTACAATTCATTAAAAAAGACGTTCCGTTAAAACGGTTATCGAATTACATTGTGCAGCTGCAATACTACTCATCAACGAGAAAGTTCTTGATCAGACAAACAAATTTTCAGAAAAGTCATTTTTCGGCTTGATTCAATTAATTTTTGAAGAAATTGACCGTGATCATATTTCTCAGCTGATTTTTGGACGCGGAAGAAGATGTCACTTTTTTGTTTCTTTTGCTCGGGGAGGGGGTGGAAGTAGGACCATATGTCCTCAATCGGCATTCAACAAAAGATTACATTCATTCTTGAACATCGAGCGGTTCGAGATGTGGCCAGGAGATGCCAGTGAGTATTGCCATGCACTCTTTTGGGCTTGACTTGTATTTTGTGGAGCTGCGTGACTACGGCTAAACACTCGGGTTTCAAAAAACTCGGCACCAAAAGCACAAGATAAAACGTTTATTTTAGTTAAAGCAATTAGGGTAAACGACACTCCAACCCAGTACGCAATTCTTTTTGTGTTTCTAGATGCTCCGTATATTCCATTTAACTAGTGAAGCTAGCTTGCGAGCCAGAATTCGAGTGGTGAGGACAATCCCAAGTCTGTTGTAGAAAGCACACACAAAAAAAGCCTGACACACAGTACGCAGGTGCAGCATTATATAAACCGTGAGCGATGAGTCATAGTTACCTCTTTTGATAGCCAACGTATGCAGTAGACAAAACATCATACAACGAGTACAAAACAATGAACTAACAATTTAGAAATTCAATAAAACCCTAGAAAAATTGTGAAAAGAACGTTAAAGAATTCAAACCGACACTTGAGAAAAATCTCATTTTTCATACCAATTATGAAGCAAAAGTGTGAAAAATATTTGCCACACAATATTCTTGACACTCGCAATGAGCTTGTCGGCGCAGAAAACCCCATATCCGACACTAAAACCAAGGTCCATTAAAACCACATTCAGGTGCTTTTCCCACGACTTGTCACCAAAAATTTCGAAAACGTCATTTTTTATGCCAAGCATGAACCAGAAGTGTAAACATTTAATTCCCGCCGACAGCTTTAATACATTCTACGAGTTTAGCTGTCCAGAAAACTCCATATAAGACATTAAAAGCAACAAAAACACGCTTTTAGGTGTATTTCCCACGACTTTTCACCAAATATGAAATTTGGCGCCAACTATAAGCTTATAGACTCCAGATTGGGAAGTAGTTGAAAAACTTGTTAAATATCATTGGAAAACCCTGCTAAAGCTACATGGAATAGGCCTATTAGTTTGCGGAGAATATTCCCAACAGGCCCTCGTTTACTTATTGAGAAAATTCGCAAAAACTGGAAGTGGTGCCCGAAAAATGGGCCAAAATGACGTCATTTCGCCCCGATAATCTGTCCCCACGGAAAAAAATTCAAAAATCGGGCTCCGTCGCTAAATCGACCATTGCGGTTCGAATGAGCTATATTGCATCAAAATCCGCTCAATCGTTATCGAGATCCAGGTGCGACACACACACACGACAGGACTTCCGCAACCCCCCCCCCCCGCAGAGCCAAAATTAAAAATTCTCGTTCCACGCACTCGCTTCGCTCGCGAGTGGAATGAGCTCGCTTATTCAATTACCTTGGGCTATGGGCTTAGATTTAAGTTGTTCAATAACCGCCGTCTACCGGCCCGCCTTGAGATAGGATGTATCTAATACCTTGCCTACTCCCATCAATATACAGGATAAAGGGCCTGTACGGATCCGGGTATCCGAGAAATGGTGGTGTTATTATTTTGGTCGTCAAGATATCGAACGCCTGTTCGGTTTCTTCTGTCCACAACTGACGAAACTTCATCATCCTTGATCGCTTGTTTGGTAATGTCGGAGAACGACGCTGCTACCGTTCCGTAATCGGTTACGAACTGTGTATGGTAGCCAGACACTATTGAGTTGGGTCACCTTTTTTGGTTTGAAGAATTTTGTTTCTTTTCCATCCTTTCGAAAAGGGTCCGTTGATATATATACCCTTGTTCGATACAATATGTTACAAAAATCGGAATTTCTTTTATAAAGTTCGCACTTTGAACCTTTCGCATTATGATTTGCTTCTCTGACACGCTGCAGTATTTGGGAGAGGAGTTCATACAAGTGGTGCTAATACGTTGAGAGGATTATCAGACCATCAAGGTAGCATAGGCACTAGTCCATCAATACACCCGGATGCGAGAAAAGTTATTGCATGATTCTTTGAAATGTTGCAAGTGCATCCACTCGTAATCTGTCGTACGAAATCTTTGACTGTTCCCGCTTGCCGTAGACTTTGCAGTTTGTTCATATGATTTGTCAGCTTTTTTGGCACCTCGAATCTTTCTCTGGGTTTCTTGACAAATTCGCCGCAGTTACTAAAGTCTGCAGCATTGAATAGTACAAACATTTCCAAGAATTCGTCTGCCTTTCCGGGCATTTTTGCGTTGAGGACTCGTAGTTAGTCTTGCTCGTTGCCGATCTCATCTTGAGCCAGTGCTTTCTCAAGTTATTTACGAAATTTCTCGAGGCTACTTTCGCCCTTTCAAACATGCAGGTTTTGTACTTTGTTCTCCATCTTGATCATTATTCTCTGGCCTACTGCTTGCTGAGTTGCATTCACTACTTGCGGCGTTTCTTTGGTATCACTTTGATCAAAACTTCTATCAGAATATGTTGGTTCGTTGCCATTAAATTGCTATTTTGTTGATTTTCGTTGTTGACCTGATTTACTGTCACCGTCGCTTGCTGTGGTTGATAAACTTGGTATGCGTTCGGTGTTGCTGCTGCTAGTGGAATCCTCGGGTTGATCATCGAATTCCTCCCTGCAAGTATATAGCACCTGATTGCGTTGAGGCGCCAGTGATGTTGTACCGTAGGATCGATATGCTCCGTTTTGTGCAACGCCGTTTGCCATACTCTGTTCTTGATTCCATGTGCTTATCGTTTGGAAGGCACCGCAATTAGTTGTCGCATGTGAAGGTTCTATTCATGGCCAGAGCCCCGTGGCCAGCCATCAATAGGTTTCTTCGTGAATCCGATTTTGACTCCGGCTTTGTTCCAGGAGCTGATGTTTCTACAGTCTGGGCCCAGTTTAGTAGCATTTTTGAAGAAGTTATTCGTCGATTTGTTCCAATAAAATCAGCCATGTCTCTGCGCAAACCCATCTGGGCCGATAACGCTTGCTGGGCCGCAATGATTAGTAAGCAGAACGTGTTACGTCGATATAAGCGATCAAATCCTTAGCTGCGTGGCGAAATTTTGAGAATAAACGAGAAGTTGCCGACTCATATTGTTGTAATGCTATTCGCAACTTTGAAAGGAAGCTCGCGTCAAATATTGATTCAGATAGGAAATCTCTGTTTAATTATGCTCTTCGGAAAGCCAAATCTCGCCCAGTTGTTGGTCCAATGGTCAGGTTAGATGGATCCAAGTCAAGCTCGCCGCTCGATGATTGCCAGATCTTCAATGAATACTTCTCGTCAGTTTTTAGCAAACAACACCTTGTTGTTCCACGAACTCTTGACCGCACAGTTGAAAGGCTACGAGAGTCTTCTATTTTTGAAGATTCGATAAATTAATACTCAGCAAACTCAAACCATCAGCCGCCCCGGGCATTGACGATATTCCTCCATCGATTTTTATTAAAATGCAGGGATGCTGCTCTACTCCTTTAACAAAACTGTTTCAATTGATCTCTAGGTTCGGGCCGCTTTGCCAAACAGTGGCTTGATGCAAAAGTTGTTCCTATTTATAAGGGTGCCGGTGATAGATCCGCTTGTGGAGAACTTGGCGGCCCATCAGCTTGGCAGCCTCAGTAGCAAAGTTCTTGGAATCCGTTGTTGGTAATGCCTCTACCGAGTATGTGTCCATACACCGTTTGATCTATGACACTAAGCACGGATTTCAGTCGCCATCGCAATCCACCACCTCACAGTTGCTAAAATTGTTAAATTTTGCTACTAAGTGCTTGGATCAAAATGACTGGATCGACGTAGTTTATGTTGATCTCCAGAAAGCGTTTGACAAGGTGAATCATCGTGCACTCCTTCAGAAAATGGAATCATATGGCATTGTCGGGACCTTGTTGAAAATGGTTAGAAAGCTATCTGTTTGGTCGTCGACAACTAGTTTGCGTCAATGGCGCCATGTCATCCTGGATCAAAGTGACAAGCAGGATTATCTCAAGGCATTTTCCTGGGCCCACTCGTGTTTCTTCAATTTATCAACGACATTCATGAGTATATGTCCTGTGCAGTCTTTAAATTTGCCAATCATCTTAGACTGGCATGCCGGATTTTTCGATACTATCCAGACCTCTTGGTTTTGACTCTTGACAGGAGGATCTTGATGGCTTGTCGCAGTACTGCTATCAACAGATTGCTATCTGAAATATGGCAACTGCTGTGTCATGCATTGTGGTTCTGGTAATCTATCTGCTGTGTATTCTGTATCCAGTGATCTTCTGAATATTTCTAATCAGCAAACAGATTTTGGAGTGTAAATGACAAATGACCTTCGTTACTTCTGATTCATTGCGCCCGTGTTGCTGCCAGGGCACGCAAAGTTTATTCTTCTGCTTCGTCGGACAATTCAATATACTGGTCGCAAGGTTTGTGTGGCTTCATCTTTAGAGAGCTCTGATGCGTGTAGACGACGAAAGTATGTTAATCGGAAAAACCACGCATCAGCAACTGCCTAACTCTACAACAACACAACACTACACTCAACGGTAAAACTCTGCTAACATAAATCAAACTGAACAAATAAACCACCAGATTTTCCACAAGGAGGATGTAAAATGACGGGAACTCGCCCCGTTACGGCTTCCCCGGGGCTTAGGGACCCGAAATAACATAAAAATGTGAATTGGGGTGGGTCTTAGGGCCTATAACCTTTTACTTAGCTTAGGGGACCCTGCATAGTAGACAAAGAGCATATCGATTTGATCGAATGTTTTTACTGAGTCTAGTAAATTTATTTATTACCTCAGTATGAATGTCACAATGAGCTCACAGGTTCGTCAGCCATTTACAATAAATGAACCAAAATATCCGGAAGGTGCTAGACGTCAAATCTCCAGATCCTATTAACATCAAAACCTCTTTACAAGTTAGATACAATCATTGAAAAGAGTGGCTAAAACAAAAGCCGATTAACGATAAATAATTTCTAGGAATTAGCTATCACATCGTTCGTGAACGTATACCACCATGCAAGATTTGGTACGTTTTATCTACACCGATGTAGAAAGCAGTACAAGTTTGTGTGCAATTAACATTGCGTATTTGGTTATTATAATTTCAGCTTTGATTACGTTTAGGAATAAAAGGTTAAGAAAACTTGTAGTGAAAAGAGCACCTCGGATGTGTTCACAATTTGAAATACAAAATTTTCTACGGGTTACGGTATCCTACACATATAAGACTTTCCAAAGCAATTTTAAAGCATTTTATTACATTTTGGACAAAATTTCGTTTAAAGGTATAAAAAATCTAGGAAAGTAATGTTCCATAACAAAAATAATTTTAGTAATTTTATTATTTTTCAAATTAATTATTACCTTATTACCAGTTTCAATTTGGCGTTTGGTGTACTAAATTCGTGAAAACCCGCAATGTTGGATATCTAATTTTATTCGAGAATTATTATTTCATTATTCTACAAAGACACAGTTTCCTAATTAAGCCGTTTAATAGTTTGAATATGTCTAAGATAAAGGCGGCGACCCCAAAAGCTCAAACGAGCTAATTTAACACCTGAATTATATTTGATTGACGGCAAATTTATTATTCAACGTCAATATCATTATACAGGTGGGCTTATGTTCATAAAATTTGTTTTGATTTTTTGCTTTTGCTTTGTGTTTTATTATTTTTTTTACATAATCATTAATTGTCGGATTTTTACGGTAGTTCGAAATTGGCAGACGGGGGGCGTAACAATAAGTCTGCTTGCGGATAAAACTATTGAAATTTTTTAGCCTATACCAACAGTTCAGATGACTACATAAGGTTCGAATGTGCTGGTGCGTAGCCGTACCGAAAATCATGCCCGTACACTTTATCGCGTTTAACCCCTTAATGTTGACAAGTCATCGTAGTGATATCATGAAAACAAAGAAAGAAAGGAAGAAAGAAAGGAAGAAAGAATTAAGCCAAAAAAACTACATCAAAGTATCATATTTTGCTAACTGAAGAATTCAAAACAGTTTTGTTAAATTCGTCACATATAATGTTTGTGTAGGAATTTATTGAACGTGAGAATGCCATTCCTTGGTGAATAGGTGAATGCACACTTTTGTTACTGTCGATCACTTGATTAATTCTAAATCTTTCTTTGAAAAACACGGCCGAGTGCGTATAGATGAAAATTCACACTGCAGCTTGAGCTGGTGTTTACCTGGTCTTCGGCTTTCAAGAAAATCCATGACCTTGTAATGTTTCATCCGCTTGCAGGCACTATACCGAGTGAGTTGTCCATTCCCGATGTCGAAATAAACAAACTTTCAACCTTTCACGCCGTCCTGACACTAGGGCTACCGCTAGCACTTGTCGCACTACAACTACATTATTAGAAGTATTTCATTTTCTCCTTATCTATTGTTTTATGTAGCTGGTACGAGACTAGAGTAAATGCAAAACGCTGGAGGTAGTGGTACATGCATGATTTTCGGTACGGCTACGCACCAGCACATTCGAACCTTATGTAGTCATCTGAACTGTTGGTATAGGCTAAAAAATTTCAATAGTTTTATCCGCAAGCAGACTTATTGTTACGCCCCCGTCTGCCAATTCCCAACTACCGTAAAAATTGGACAATTAATGATTATGTAAAAAATAATAAAACACAAAGCAAAAGCAAAAATCAAAACAAATTTTATGAACATAAGCCCACCTGTATAATGATATTGACGTCAAATAATAAATTTGCCGTCAATCAAATATAATTCAGGTGTTAATTTAAGCCCGTTTGAGCTTTTGGGGTCGCCGCCTTTATCTTAGACATATTCAAACTATTAAACGGCTTAATTAGGAAACTGTGTCTTTGTAGAATAATGAAATAATAATTCTCGAATAAAATTAGATATCCAACATTGCGGGTTTTCACGAATTTAGTACACCAAACGCCAAATTGAAACTGGTAATAAGGTAATAATTAATTTGAAAAATAATAAAATTACTAAAATTATTTTTGTTATGGAACATTACTTTCCTAGATTTTCATACCTTTAAACGAAATTTCGTCCAAAATGTAATAAAATGTTTTAAAATTGCTTTGTAGTCTTATATGTGTAGGATACCGTAACCCGTAGAAAATTTTGTATTTCAATTGTGAACACATCCGAGGTGCTCTTTTCACTACAAGTTTTCTTAACCTTTTATTCCTAAACGTAATCAAAGCTGAAATTATAATAACCAAATACGCAATGTTAATTGCACACAAACTTGTATGCTTTCTACATCGGTGTAGATAAAACGACCAAATCTTGCATGGTGGTATACGTTCACGAACGATGTGATAGCTAATTCCTAGAAATTATTTATCGTTAATCGGCTTTTGTTTTAGCCACTCTTTTCAATGATCGCATCGAACTTGTAAAGAGGTTTTGATGTTAATAGGATCTGGAGATTTGACGTCTCACCTTCCGGATATTTTGGTTCATTTATTGTAAATGGCTGACGTACCTGTGAGCTCATTGTGACATTCATACTGAGGTAATAATAAATTTACTAGACTCAGTAAAAACATTCGATCAAATCGATACGCTCTTTGTCTACTATGCAGGGTCCCCTAAGCTAAGTAAAAGGTTATAGGCCCTAAGACCCACCCCAATTCACATTTTTATGTTATTTCGGGTCCCTAAGCCCCGGGGAAGCCGTAGCTAGGCGAGTTCCCGTCATTTTACATCCTTGGTGAAAATCTGGTGGTTTATTTGTTCAGTTTGATTTATGTTAGCAGAGTTTTACCGTTGAGTGTAGTGTTGTGTTGTTGTAGAGTTAGGCAGTTGCTGATGCGTGGTTTTTCCGATTTACATACTTTCGTCGTCTACACGCATCAGAGCTCTGTAAAGATGAAGCCACACAAACCTTGACCAGTATTGAATTGTCCGACGAAGCAGAAAAATAACTTTGCGTGCCCTGGCAGCAACACGGGCGCAATGATCAGAGAAACGAAGGTCATTCGTCATCAACACTCCAAGATCTGTTTGCTGATTAGAAATATTCAGAAGATCACCGGATACAGAATACACAGCACATAGATTACCAGAACCACAATGCATGACACAGCACTTGCTAGTATTCAATAGCACACCCCGTTCATAGCAGTACGGCGATAAGCCATCAAGGTCCTCCTGTAAAGAGTCAAAATCAAGGTCTGGATAGTATCGAAGAATCCGGCATGCCAGTCTAAGATCATCGGCAAATTTAAAGACTGCACAGGACATATACTCATGAATGTCGTTGATAAATTGAAGAAACACGAGTGGGCCCAGGACAGTGCCTTGAGGTACTCCGCTTGTCACTTTGATCCAGGATGACATGGCGCCATTGACGCAAACTAGTTGTCGACGACCAAACAGATAGCTTTCGAACCACTTCAATAGGGTCCCGACAATGCCATATGATTCCATTTTCTGAAGGAGTGCACGATGATTCACCTTGTCAAACGCTTTCTGGAGATCAACATAAACTACGTCGATCCAGTCATTTTGATCCAAGCACTTAGTAGCAAAATTTAAGTATTCTAGCAACTGCGAGGTGGTGGATCGATGGCGACGAAATCCGTGCTGAGTGTCATAGATCAAACGGTGTATGGACACATACTCGGTAATAGCATCACCAACAACGGATTCCAGGACTTTGCTAACTGAGGCTGTTAAGCTGATGGGTCGATAGTTTCCACAAGCGGATCTATCACCGGCACCCTTATAAATAGGAACAACTTTTGCATCAAGCCACTGTTTGGCAAAGCTGCCCGAGTCTAGAGACAATTGAAACAGTTTTGTTAAAGGAGTAGTAATAGCATCCCTGCAGTTGAATAAAAATCGATGGGGAATATCGTCAATGCCCGGGGCGGCTGATGGTTTGAGTTTGCTGAGTATTAATTTATCTGAATCTTCAAAAACTAGAACACTCTCTAGCCTTTCAACTGTGCGGTCAAGAGTTCGTGGAACAACAAGGTGTTGTTTGCTAAAAACTGACGAGAAGTATTCATTGAAGATCTGGCAATCATCGAGCGGCGAGCTTGACTTGGATCCATCTAACCTGACCATTGGACCAACAACTGGGCGAGATTTGGCTTTCCGAAGAGCATAATTAAACAGAGATTTCCTATCTGAATCAATATTTGACGCGAGCTTCCTTTCAAAGTTGCGAATAGCATTACAACAATATGAGTCGGCAACTTCTCGTTTATTCTCAAAATTTCGCCACGCAGCTAAGGATTTGATCGCTTATATCGACGTAACACGTTCTGCTTACTAATCATTGCGGCCCAGCAAGCGTTATCGGCCCAGATGGGTTTGCGCAGAGACATGGCTGATTTTATTGGAACAAATCGACGAATAACTTCTTCAAAAATGCTACTAAACTGGGCCCAGACTGTAGAAACATCAGCTCCTGGAACAAAGCCGGAGTCAAAATCGGATTCACGAAGAAACCTATTGATGGCTGGCCACGGGGCTCTGGCCATGAATAGAACCTTCACATGCGACAACTAATTGCGGTGCCTTCCAAACGATAAGCACATGGAATCAAGAACAGAGTATGGCAAACGGCGTTGCACAAAACGGAGCATATCGATCCTACGGTACAACATCACTGGCGCCTCAACGCAATCAGATGCTATATACTTGCAGGGAGGAATTCGATGATCAACCCGAGGATACCACTAGCAGCAGCAACACCGAACGCATACCAAGTTTATCAACCACAGCAAGCGACGGTGACAGTAAATCAGGTCAACAACGAAAATCAACAAAATAGCAATTTAATGGCAACGAACCAACATCTGATAGAAGTTTTGATCAAAGTGATACCAAAGAAACGCCGCAAGTAGTGAATGCAACTCAGCAAGCAGTAGGCCAAGAAATAATGATCAAGATGGAGAACGAAGTACAAAACCTGCATGTTTGAAAGGGCGAAAGTAGCCTCGAGAAATTTCGTAAATAACTTGAGAAAGCACTGGCTCAAGATGAGATCGGCAACGAGCAAGACTAACTACGAGTCCTCAACGCAAAAATGCCCGGAAAGGCAGACGAATTCTTGGAAATGTTTGTACTCTAGAATGCTGAAGAACTAAGTAACTGCGGCGAATTTGTCAAGAAACCCAGAGAAAGATTCGAGGTGCCAAAAAAGCTGACAAATCATATGAACAAACTGCAAAGTCTACGGCAAGCGGGAACAGTCAAAGATTTCGTAGACAGATTACGAGTGGATGCACTTGCAACATTTCAAAGAATCATGCAATAACTTTTCTCGCATCCGGGTGTCCTGATGGACTAGTGCCTATGCTACCTTGATGGTATCATAATCCTCTCAACGTATTAGCACCACTTGTATGACATCTCCCAAATACTGCAGCGTGTCAGAGAAGCAAATCATAATGCGAAAGGTTCAAAGTGCGAATTTATAAAAGAAATTCCGATTTTTGTAACATATTGTATCGAACAAGGGTATATATATCAACGGACCCTTTTCGAAAGGATGGAAAAGAAACAAAATTTTTCAAACCAAAGAAGGTGACCCAACTCAATAGTGTCTGGCTACCATACACAGTTCGTAACCGATTACGGAACGGTAGCAGCATCGTTATACGACATTACAAACAAGCGATCAAGGATGATGAAGTTTCGTCAGTTGTGGACAGAAGAAACCGAACAGGCGTTCGATATCTTGACGACCAAAATAATAACACCACCATTTCTCGGATACCCGGATCCGTACAGGCCCTTTATCCTGTATATTGATGGGAGTAGGCAAGGTATTAGATACATCCTATCTCAAGGCGGGCAATAAGACGGCGGTTATTGAACAACTTAAATCTAAGCCCATAGCCCAAGGTAATTGAATAAGCGAGCTCATTCCACTCGCGAGCGAAGCGAGAGAGTGGAACGAGAATTTTCAATTTTGGCTCTGGAGGGGGGTTGAGGAGGTCCTGTCTGTGTGTCGCACCTGGATCTCGAAAACGGTTGGGCGGATTTTGGTGCAATATAGCTCATTCGAACCGCAATGGTCGATTTAGGTGTAGCGACGGAGCCCGATTTTTGAATTTTTTTCCCGTGGGGAAAAATTATGGGGCAAAATGACGTCATTTTGGCCCATTTTTCGGGCACCACTTCCAGTTTTTGCGAATTTTCTCAATAAGTAAACGAGGCCTATTCCAAAGTATCCGCAAACTAATAGGCCTATTCCATGTAGCTTTAGCAGGGCTTTCCAATGATATTTAACAAGTTTTTCAACTACTTCCCAATCTGGAGTCTATAAGCTTATAGTTGGCGCCAAATTTCATATTTGGTGAAAAGTCGTGGGAAATACACCTAAAAGCGTGTTTTTGTTGCTTTTAATGTCTTATATGGAGTTTTCTGGACAGCTAAACTCGTTGCAAGTGTTAAAGTATTGTTGGGCAAATATTTTTTACACTTCTGGTTCATGCTTGGCATAAAAAATGACGTTTTCGAAATTTTTGGTGACAAGTCGTGGGAAAAGCACCTGAATGTGGTTTTAATGGACCTTGGTTTTAGTGTCGGATATGGGGTTTTCTGCGCCGACAAGCTCATTGCGAGTGTCAAGAATATTGTGTGGCAAATATTTTTCACACTTTTGCTTCATAATTGGTATGAAAAATGAGATTTTTCTCAAGTGTCGGTTTGAATTCTTTAACGTTCTTTTCACGGTCTATTTAGGGTTTTATTGAATTATTAAATTGTTAGTTCATTGTTTTGTACTCGTTGTATGATGTTTTGTCTACTGCATACGTTGGCTATCAAAAGAGGTAACTATGACTCATCGCTCACGGTTTATATAATGCTGCACCTGCGTACTGTGTGTAGGCTTTGTTTGTGTGTGCTTTCTACAACAGACTTGGGATTGTCCTCACCACTCGAATTCTGGCTCGCAAGCTAGCTTCACTAGTTAAATGGAATATACGGAGCATCTTCGAACACAAAAGAATTGCGTACTGGGTTGGAGTGTCGTTTACCCTAATTGCTTTAACTAAAATAAACGTTTTATCTTGTGCTTTTGGTGCCGAGTTTTTTGAAACCCGAGTGTTTAGCCGTAGTCACGCAGCTCCGCAAAATACAAGTCAAGCCCAAAAGAGTGCGTGGCAATACTCACTGGCATTGCCTGGCCACATCTCGGACCGCACAATCTTCGGGGATGAATCCCATCTCTTTTTAAATACCGATTGCCGACATATATTCCTACTTCCACCCCCTCCCCGAGCAAAAGAAACCAAAGTAACATCTACTTAGGCGTCCAAAAATAGGTGAGAATGATCACGGTAAACTCTTGAGAAATTAATGAATCGAGCCGCGAAATAGTTCTGTGAAAATTTGTTTGTCATATCAAGAACTTTATCGTAGATGAGTAGTATTGCAGCTGCACAATGTAATTCGATAACCGTTTTAACGGAACGTCTTTTATAATGAATTGTACCCACATGTTTGGCCTTATATTTATTGGAAGCCGAATAACGCTCACTTTAGGTTTTATTTTAGTCAAGATATTGGTTTCCTGTAAAGCAGAATAATGTCATGCTCTTTTGATATTTAAGTGTCACAAAGTCCTGCTTGAATTTGAAACCCCGTTGAAATTCCTCATTTATTTTAGTTGTATTCGAAGCGGTTTAATTATCCGAATATCAAGCATTTTGTAATGGAATAAGTTTTCGCAGGTTGTTGTCATGACGAAGCTTAATTTCCCTCCAACATCGAGATTGCTTGGTAAAAAGCGGATTTAATTCGTTGTAAACGCGTTCTGTCCTAAGAGCGGTTTTATACCACTCTTATGTCTTCAAACAGCTTCAAAATCCATCGTATTGCAAATCGATCTGGTCGCAGTTGATATTAAGTATTAGGTATATTAAATTTCTACTCCTAGCGTTTCATGACTAGTTTTTACCCATTATGAATATATAACGTTTTTCTGCTGCAAGTCTAAGTATAAGTCTGGGGTCACAATGAACATAGAAATTTATATGTCATCCCATGATAGATCTCAGATGATAGCGTTCTCAGATAGATAGCGTTCTCGTGATGATAGGCGTTCTCAGATGATTGCGATTATACTGCTTTTTCAAACCCATTATACTTTGCTAACTACTTTAGGATTCTGTTGAATTATACGTTGTATATGTAACAGATCCTTACGGATCGTTACGAGGTGGATAATCCTGACCACAGCCTAATGGCCAACTTTTATCGAAAACCTATAATCTTGACCACATAGCAATGGTCAACATTTACGAAAATCCTGACCACACGATAATGGTCAACATTTAAAATAAATCTGACCACACCCAGTGGTTAACATTTTTTCGAACAAAAATAAATCTGACCACACCCAATGGTTAACATTTTTTCGAACAAAAATAAATCTGACCACAGTGCCATGGTCAACATTTTTCGACCACCAATAATTATGTCCATAGTGTAATGGACAACATTTTTCCGTGTACTAAAAATCCCGACCATAGCGTAATGGTCAACATTTAATCGAGTTCCCCAATAATCATGACCACGTGTATAGTGGTTAACTTTTCCGAATTCAGTCACCAGTTTCTCCCCAACCTGAACACCCGACAGGAATAGCCCAAAAGGGTACGGAACCCACCTTCGCCCTATAATACGTACATTTATGTAAGCAGAACCAATTAACCTCCTCTGAACGCAAACAAATATGTAAATTGAGCTTCTCCATATATACCCGTCGACCATAAAACCCTGTTGTCACCTCATAGAAGATCGCCTAACTGGCACAAATCCTGAACCGCAGTATATACGTAAATTAGTAATTGAAATAACTCGCAAGAGCAATAAGGTTATGTAAGCACATAATTACGATCGATCGGAAATCATCGGATATATACGTAGAAAAGTGGAACAGAATCAAAATCAAGGTATATACGTACGTAATTGGAACAAACTCAATCGCACCATATATCTATATATAAGAAAATGGAATAATCAGATCCAAAGAGTCCCGCTATGTAACCGACTCGTATTTTCAGTATTTCGGCCCGCACCGCCGACGACGTTTTGATCGAAATGGGTATCGGTATGGTTATTTTAGGGATGGATATTTGTCGAGAAATCATAACCGTATATATAGATCCTTGTATCCATCTGTTGTAGTGCCCCGATGGCACGCCTCGATATATGTACCTAGTGACAATATCATGATCTTTATGTCGTATCATTGGCCATAAAGGCATCATCGTATATATATAGATATTTGAATTACGTATCGTTATCATCGTTATTGTTATTCGTTTGATGGCCATAAAGGCACATTTTCGATATGTTACCATGCTCGTATCACATAGCCGTGTATCATTGAAACCGTTATTATTGCTCACATGCATTTTCAGGTACATAAGCTATCAGACTGATTGGGATGAATCGTTAACCGGATATGCATATGTCTAAATGTTGTACCGTACTTATGCCGTTCGTTGTATAGTAGGCGGCCATATTGTCATTGTATACCGTATAATGCTTATTTTGTACCATGATTGTACTATGTTATTCAACTGGCCAGGCCATAAAAGCGCCTTTGTTTGGCCAGGAATTTATGTATACCGTTTGCCGTACTTTGTCGTTATTTTCGATGAATTTTAGGCTGGAAGTATGATCGGAGGAGTGTAAAGTATTTAACGTGTTTTTAGCAGGGATTATAGGGAATTTTCACGCACCTAAACTGATGTTTTATAGGTACGGAACGTGAGCATGGTGAACCCTTGCCATGCTCTATTTGCAGGGAATTTAAGGACGGTACGACTCCCTCGCCGAACCCAGACTGAGCATCTACGTAGGAATTGCCCTACCCCGAGCGGTAGGACCACAAAACGAGTTACAAATTTTTATAGGAATTACTGGCCGTGACGGACACCCGTCACGACCGTCCTCACGAATGAGGACCACAAAAGTGTGGCTGCTCGCCCGAAGGCGAACAGCAACTGCGAAAATTATCTGAAAATTATAAGTGCAGACAGAAAATATAAAGTTTACCAGTGCTCGCCACACTGGTAAGTTGTATAACTTTAAGGAATATCGCCTACCAGCGTTCATTCGCGCTGGTTAAGATAAGAAATAACAGTTGGAAAATTTAGCAATTTGGTGTCGAAAATATCGGCTCCGGTCCATATCCCCGGAACCGTTGGGAATTCCAAAATTTTGTACTTAACATTTATTATAGCAAATTTTACGGCCTTTCAAATGAGACCGGTTTCGTGGAGATCCGACCCGGATCCACGGAATTAGGAACAAATTAGTATATAAGTAAGCTGGTAAAATGCATTTAATTAAATAATTCGACGAATTATGGACAGAAAACCGTATGAGTGGTATCGTTAGAAACCCCAGGCCCGAGGCTTTCATTTGAGCCCGGACGGGTCTAGATGCGCCCACTTTTGGGTACCCCGTACGAAGATTTCAAAATAACGCCCCGACCGGCGTGTCACCCCTCATCTTATTCCCCTGGCCCAGACTAACCCAAATATATATAAAACACCCCAGAAAAGTGTACCCCGAACCCAGGCGAACCGTTTAAACACCCCGATTTTTGAAAAATTCGACATGGATCCTCCCCCAGGAGTCTATTTCCCCCCTGTAGACCGAATACGGTCCTGTTACACATCAATTTGACCGGACGGACGTTCAGAGTCCGAATCCGAGTCTAGTTTGGCACTCCGGCCATTCCCCGAGGACCCCCACCCTCTTTTTACCCCTTTGCCCTCTTTTCTCTTTCTTTTGTTTACTTAAGCCAAGTCTTTTATTCTAACCCCAATACCCAGTGTATGAAGTCTATGTAAGTTTCTATAAAACTAAAATATATAAGTATGTATTTAATGTTTGTGTTGGAAACTTTCTCGTCGGTTCTCTGGAACATTAAATCTATATGTGTATATATGTATCTATATAATTATATATATAAATTATAGTTGGACAAGTGAATAAAGCGCTCTAGCCGAGTATATAACCAACTCGTTTGAATCTCTTTATATAGCCGGTATGACAATAAGATGCAGTAGTAGGAACTTTATATAAAGTTTGTAGTTTAACATTAAGTTATCAACGCCGACCACCGAGTACTAAGATCTTGAGTCAACAAGCTAGGAAAGCTATATTAAGGTTAACCGCTTATAGGAAATCGATATAAAAGTCTTATCAGTAAGCGTTTATATAGAATTAATATAAAAGCTGCAGCTTTATATTAAAGGTAGAGGCAGATATCGCTTAAACTATCTAGTATTACATTGTTGAAACGACCAGCTTGACCCGGCAAATTGGTACAGTTTACTACAGCATCGGTAGTCAACAGCAAGTTAATATGAAGTTATTTAGTGTTTATACGGTTTAGTTTAAAATTTCTTAGAAACTTCTAGAAAGTTTTAGACTTATATAGGTTTTATATAAAATTCTAATAAACAAAGTCGTAAATCTTATTTCTTATATAAGATTTTATATTAAAATCGGCTCGAAATTTCCGAAAATATGATCGGAATTCGGCCGATAAGAGTGTTGACTTAATTAAGTAATATTAAATCAGGAAATCGGCCAAAAGTGCTGAATAAGCACTTTAACGGCCACGGAATTTAAAAGTTTGAAATTTTGAATTCCGAGTATAAAAGCAGCAACGCATAAACAAGACAGAGTTCAGTCTGTCTTCGGCAGCGCAGAGTTAGGTCGTTCTGCAGACCGCTCTGGCGCTTTTCGTCAGCATTACTTATTTTGTCAGTTTATCCTGCTTTGGTTTTTGATTTTGGTTTACTGCTTGCCACTGCGGATGGACAAAGAAGCGATGGACGCCGACCGATAGGAATCGAAGGACCGTAAGTGTGGACAGGGAGGTGGAGTGATTTCGTTGAGTTTAGCCGGTATTAGTTTTAAGATAGGCGAATTAGACAGTAGGATGGAACACTGCCTTTACGAGTATCAGAGCAAAGATTGAGCCTCCCCTGTCCACGCTTCCTTTTATAAGGTAGACCTGCCCGTCCTAGCTCGTCCCGCAGACGCATAGCCGTGACTGGCCACTCACGTGGATTAACTAATTAGCCGAAGCCAGACTGGACCTCCCTCGGTCACAGAGTTAGGACACAAATAAGCGCGACACTCGCGCCGAAGAATTTTACATGATTCTCTGAGTTGAGATGAGATTGGAAAAGTTTTAGTTTGAGCCGACCGAGGTTAAACAAACCTTTTTTCATGAATGCACTTTGGTTAAGCAAGCCGTATCGATTAGTACTCCGAATCATCCGCGGTCACACTTGCGCGTCTACGGTTCATTTGTGATTTGCTAACTTTGGCTTTCAAGATTTTAAGCGGTTTATGATTGCTGTGGACAAGATTTGTCCGTTTATTATTGGCTCTGTTCGTAGGAATTTTCTGGTGTTTTTGCGTCGACTTACATTAGGAACCTGTGCAAGTTTTGTCGATAAGACAACGATGTCAAGTACGACGTCAGTTGGTTAAAATTTTATGCTGGACCGCCAGTAGGCACATTGAGACGAAGCCCGTGAGCGACTCGGCTCACTTCGATAGAAATTTGATATACTTCAAGAACTTATCCCAGGATTCAGTTAAGATTTTACTCGGACCTCTAGGAGGATCCGAGCTATCGATTTAGCATTTAAAACGTTTAAATACTACATCGGGAACATAAACCCGATGACAAAAGAAGGAGCGTGTTCCCAGCAAAACGTGAAAATTTAATTAGCTTAGGATCTACTCCAGGAACTTTACTCAAATTTTGGCAGTTTCTCAGTAGCAATGTCTAGTGACCAATAGGAGCCTAAAGCATGTCGGTTTCGAGTCGGAAACTGAAACCCGACGGCCCTGAAGTGGCCTCACCCCACTAAAAGTGCATATTTCAGACTAAAAGTAAATTATTTTAAGATTCCCTTCAGGAATCTTGGTGAAACTCTCGCAGTTTCTTAGCAAGTATGTCTGCTCTAAGATAGTATCATAAACTTCAACTTTATCATGTCGGAATTACAAACCCGACGGCCCGATAGTGATTCGCTTTTACCCAAACTTTACACATCCATATCTGGACATTGGTTCCAGGAACTCTAACGTTTTTCTTGTAGATATAGAGGCCCAGTAGGCCTTTCGTTTAAGCTATTGAGCCCGGCAAAGCCGTGGCCCGTTCAAAAGTTATAGGCAGTTTAGATCCGACCCGCACCACAGTTGCTCGAATTGCAGTTCAAATTTCATAATACAGACTGTTTTCGTAAGTCTGTTTTGGTCTTGCTTTTCCACGCGTTTTAGCTGGGGAAAGGAAAATATCAAATTCCCCAGTGTTGATAAGTTGCATTAGCAGTGAAAATATTTTAGGATTTCAAGATTGTCGAAGTCGCCAAATGCGACTTCGAGTCTATCGGGTCTCGGCCCGACGGACCATTTTTATGAGGACCGTTGACCCGGTCCTAGGAATTCGAAGTAGAAGGTCAAACCCAGCATCCATGCAAAAGTTCGTAGAAAAAGGCTGGTAATTTAGGAAGATATAGCGAATTGTAGTTTTCTCCAGCCCCTACGGAATTTAAGCTCAAATCTCGATCGAAAATTAGGAGACAAATTAGCCTGAAGATATCTACCGAATGGGATTAAGCTAGAAGATTGGTTACGGTTGTCCTATCAACCGGGGCCTTCGTTTATCGCCTCGTCTTGTCGAGCAGGAATTGCTCGAGACAACAATTAAATTTTAATACAAAATTGAGTTCGTTTTTGAATGTTTCCCAAGTCCAATTAAGGCAGGCTTTAGTATTATTAGAGTAGTGCCGATGGCCCACGAGGCCTCGCCTCTGATATTGCTCGTTTCGATTAAAATCATAGGTACAACCCGTATAGTATGTGCGACAAAATCTAGTATTAAGAAACGCTCAAAACTTAGTCCCAAGCTCAGACAACCGGGACCCCGTAAGTGTCCGAAAGCCTAGACCGCCCCAATCGTTCCTTTTTCTGTTGTTGCAACTCAAGATGTTGTATTTGAAGCATTTGTTCCTGCCATGACCCGGATCAAAGAATTTACGAAAATCAGGGCCTGAATTCCACCGTGCTTGTGGAGTAATCTAGTAGAGAGTAAGGATCAAAATAATGTAGTGTATCCGGATATTTCAGAACAAAGTTTATATCACATTTCAAACTTGTATGTATGTATGCGAGTAGGAGAAAATTTTGTATCGTACCGTTGTCGCACACCTAGAAAGAACTTAAGAGTCGTACCGCGGAATATTGCATACTCTTGTCATGATATCCTCAAGCATTGTCGTATCCATTATTGTGTTGTGTTGTCATAGGTTAACCGCATCGCTACTAATTGCGAATTCAATTACCTGATCATTATGTACCATAAGTTTGTGATTTGCATGAGCAAGATGAAGTCTCGCAAACGTCCCGTTGCACGCTCATCCCCGTATCCCCGCCTCGTTCCGCCTTTCGCTTACCTGAACCTATTGTGTATCGGAGTACCCAACATTGTCAGCGAATGTAGTACTGAGCCACTAGTTATTTCGATGGCGCCTTCATGATGTCGATAACTAACCGTAGCACCCATTAGTACTAATCTTAACTTCACCCACTACTGTTTTCCATGAGTAAGGTAAGCGCAGCTGTCATAAGATAAGGCTTCACAGTATATGCCGTGTTTTGACTCAGCTGTGTGAGTTCCATGAAAAAGGCGATGACTCCGCGACCCTCCCCAACCGATGCTCTGCTTGTTACGTATTAGCGTGCTATAAATGTGACATAACGCTATTGTATCTGCCCGTACAATATGTATCTGTCCGCGTACCCGTAAATTTTTGTGTAACTCATCAATAAATGCTCGCTGAAAACCCGAATTGTGTAAGTGTTTTGTTGACCCACTGTAGCGATAGGAATTGAAGGGGTTTGAAATCCGTCACCCCGATCGACGACCCACGTTCAGGTTTGACACGCGCATCGAAGAAGCAAACCTGAGCGTGACTCGCCGATTACAAATTAGTTTATTAATCATTGTTGTTGTATAGGTACGACTGGTGCGACTCATTAGAAAAGAAAATTTTAGACTCACGCTGAGCACCCAAACTAGGAAATTAGATACGCGCGGATCCGACGTTAAACGTCTAGGGATTTGTCGGACCCTAGTGGGGGCCACTGGCTAAAACAAAACCAAATAATTGCCCATTTTTAGAAAGTTAGAAAGAATTTGATACTTCCCGGGTTAGACGTGGAGAGGGAATAGTGGTACGGTCTCTTTGGCCTGTGAGCAGGTGACGGAGCCGACCTCCCTGGGGACCTCAAAGGTAGTACCTCGTAGACTACGTGCGCAACCCGTCCGGCAGGATCAGAACACATCCTGTGAAGCGCTCCTGCGGCTTGCTAAGCTCCGTCATTTCTTGGGCCTGACTCGCGTGGGAAAAGACATTCGCGTGATTGAAACCCATCAGGTCCGCCCTTGAAGTCACGATAGCCGGGGTCGTATGGGCATTGCGTCTGGGAAGTGCGCAGTGCAGCAGCGTCACGTCGATATTATTACAGGTTGGAGGGTTTGTGGTGATTGGTTTTGTTTTTAGTTTTTTTTTTTGTGTTTTTTTTGTTGGTTTGGGTGTGTTGGTGGGTGGTGGTGTGTTTGTGGGGGTTTTTTTTTTGTTTTGTTTGGTGTTTTGGGTTTTGGTTGTGTTTTTGTTTTTTGTTTTCTTGTGTTCTTTTTTTTTCTTTTTCTCTTTTCTCTCTTCTTCTTCTTCTTTTTTTTGTTTTTGTTTTTTGCTTTTTGCTGCCGTTTGTCTTTTCTTGCTGCTGGCCTTTCTTTTTTTTCTTGTGTTTTTCCGTGTTGTTTCTTTTGTTGGTTTGTTTTGTTCTCCCTGTGTTTTTTGTCGTTCTCTCGTCTATTTTTTTGTTTGTGTTTTTTATTCTTGCCCAGATGCAGATTTTTTTACCGGAATTCCGGTTACAGTAAGGTTCTTGCCTTTTGCCGGAGCACGACGTTCGTGGTAACCGGAATTCCGGTTACTCCCTGATATATATATATATATTATATATATATATAAATTCGAGTTCTTTATGCGGTATAAGATTTTGGCTTCTTATAGCTATATGGCTAATTGGTCATGTGCTATGTTGAACGATTTTTGTGCAGAAGTGTGGTTGATCTTTAAGTCTATATATACATCCAGATGAAAAATGGAACCATAGTTTTGTGAAACTATTTTACGGCGAATCTCAACATTTCGGTCTGTGTGCGCAGCGGTTATCATATCTAGATAGGTAATTGTCCGTGTAGATACGTTTTATCTACATAGAGAACTTAGGATTTATTAGTCTTACGTTTGCTGTAATAAATTTTCTATCTAGGTTTACTTATATAAACTCTGGAATGTTTCACAGACGCTATAATATCTTATATAAAATTGTGAAAATATTGAGTTAACGTTAAAATATTGAATTAACGTTCGCAACAGTAAATAATAAGTAATGCACGTATGTACAAGTGCTGATATAAACGCAGTATTGAAACATCAATGCGTTAAATTCCTAATTTATTGTTTAAAACATGCATCATTGGTGTGTGGCGATGGAGATGTTTGATATGTTAATTTATCTAGCTCGATCTGATTGATTTTTAAAGATATTTCATTTATAGTATCTAAATTGTTTTGGTCACTTAATGACCACAGTCAGAGCTGGCACTGCTGCTTAAACGGCCATTGTTATGTACGTTCAAATAGATCAGTTTCGTAATAGTCCTGTTTGTAAGAAGTCTTTCTGATAGTTTCGTATTTGAAATGGTAGAGTTTGTCACGAGGGTATTAAAGATGACGAGCTTAGAATTTCAGATGTTTGGAGCTAGGTACTCAGAAGGTTGTTGTTGGTTTGTGTTTTCTAACCATGTAAACTTGCTGTAAATAATACGTATTGTTATGCACGGTTCGTTTGCCATGGTTGTTTGTCAAATATTTTGGTTTCTTATAGACTTATCACAGTCGTCAGTCACTTTTCCACCTGGATCAAATCAGTCATCTTCTGTAATGGGGTCTCCTACAATGCTAACAAGTCCCCTACAAAGGCAGTATTCTAATTCCCCTCGAGCGATTGGCAGTGCCGCTGCAGGTGCTCCTCGAAATGCTCCGCTAACGCCTAGCGGTGGAAGTCAGAATTCAACCGGTGCTAGTCAAAGTGACCTGAATTCATCACAAACCGGGCAAGGTGGTAGCTGGTCATCGCCTCGGTCCACGCAACAGGGGCTTGCGGTGAATTCATTCTCTTCAACTATCGGAGGTGCTCGTTCTGGGGTTGTACAAAGAACTTCGTCACAAGGTCCACCGGATACTGCTAAGTCTGGAAACACTTCTGATGTCTCGTCGTCTGCTCGTCCGTTGCAGCATCCAGTCCTGTCTAGTTTGAGTCTGCAACAGCCTTCATCGGTTCAAACTGATGATAATTCTGAGGTTGTATCGTCTGATTCTAGCAGTAGCTCTTCAAGTGACAGCCCAGAGCCGTCATAATTCTTATAAAAAATGTCTAAAAAGCTGATGTAAAACATTTTCGCAACTTCGTTTTTTAAAAGATTTTAGTCTCTAACTAGTTGTTAGAAATTTTTGTATTTATTGGCTATCTGTATAAGACTTACAGCTATCTGTTAGAGATTTAAATATCTAACAAGCAGTCATTAAAGACAATCTCTAGCAGCGGTTTTCAGGAAACTAAAATATCATATAGCCGTCCATTAGAGATTTTAATTTCTTGCAGACGGCTGTTAGAGACAAAAGTACCCACTTTTTGCACTCATTATTCTGTGAAACATGCATAACTACATTTTCTAGTTTATAAAATTTCGATGTACTTTATTTTGTCGGGGAATTCATATACATATGTTTAGGCTTTATATGCATTTATCCGGTTACAAGCGTCAACACTTACCAGAAATAACATTCACTTTCCAACCGAACGAATATCGAACAAAATTGATTTATTTTCGAACATTCTCGAACAAATTTTTAAAAGCGCTCTAAAATTTTGAATTTATCGAGCGAACAGCACTTATTTCTGGCGAGTATTGTACTTACTAGCTGATGAGACCTGTGCTTGGATACTTGCAAAGCGCGTTTGCGAAATAAAAGTATTAATGTTAACCAGTAACGCAACTAATGTTCCAATATAACGCATAGCGAAGTGCAAGTTGTCTAGCAGCGATAACTATTAATGCTAATTTTTAGAACCTGTTCGTTTAATATATATTTTATTATTACAGACTAGGTAAACCATGCAGTTGATATGTACTGAATTTGCTTAGATTTATAAAGTGAGACATTACATACAAGTTTATATATTTAAAGATAATGGTAAATAATGATAATTATATAAGTGGTAAAGATTAATCGTTTTATTCCATATTTTCACCAAATACTATCACGATTTATTATCAAATACTAAGTATGCATATATATCTTACAAGAACCAAATATCAGGGAATAAACCAGAATTGCAGTTCCGACGAAAATCATGTTCCGGCAAAAGGCAAAAACCATATCGGTGTCACACCCCAATCTTTCCCCCGTCCCAATGTTTTCCCTCGGAAATATTGGGGTAACTTTTCTTCATCCCAATCTTTCCCCCTCACCAAAGTTCAGTTTATCCCAATCTTTCCCCCCGGAGACATTGGGGTGACTTTCGTACCCCAATCTTTCCCCCTCCACAGAAAAGTTGAAACACATTGCCTGTCACAATACTTCCGTCTGCCACAATATTTCCGTGTTGCTTGAATACTGCTTCGGTCTTTGTGTGCTCATCAGTTATCTTTAATCAGTTTACAGGAAAATGGAAAAGTTGTTGAGTAACGATAACACGAATTACTATTTTTCTCTGTGAACTTTTTATTAATCTGTTCTTTTTTCAGACTTAAAGACCAATATTAATAATGGCTGAGAACCGCTTAGATGAAGAAAATAATGACAGAAATTGACACTATAATAGCTTATTTGAAGAACAAGTCCTACCCGAAATCATGGTCCTCACTTGATTCACGTGATGCCAAAGGGCTAAAGCGGAAGTTGAGGTCCAAAGCTACTCGGTATAAACTGGAAGGGGACAAATTAATGAATACAGTTCGCGGAAAGTGCAAAGAGTACGTCAAAGTGGGTGACAGGAAACAATTGTTAATTGAATATCACGACAACAAGGGGCACTACGGTTCACAAAGGACGTATAACATGGTTTCCAACGGCTTCCACTGGGACGACGATAAGCACTATGTCGAGCGATATTGCTCTTCGTGCCCAGTTTGCCAGGCATCGGATTCTCGCAGTTTTCAGAAAGTTGACGCGCCGTTGTACCCGCTTCCTGTGAAGTCGCCATGGTACCATGTTGAAATTGACCCGATTGCAATACCTGAGTCGCTACGGGGCAATCGTTTTATTCTAGTTCTAGGTCGATCTGTTGATCAAATGGCCCGAAGCGAAGCCAATACCGGACAAGCATGCTATAACTGTCGCTCAGCAGTTTCACAAAATTTTTCTCGATAGGGGTTTTCCCGCGGTTATCTCATCAGACCAAGGCCGCGAATTTGTCAACGAACTGCTGGAAACCCTATGGAGCGTCGGATTTTCTCCGCATATCACCCGGAGTCTCAGGGTCTAGTCGAGCGCTATAATCAGACACTTTAAAGAACCCTGATGAAGATGATTGGCGACGGTGATCAGCGTACCTGGGACACGTATCTTAGCGAAGCCCTGTTCAGATACCGTACAGTGGCTCAAAGTACTACTAAGATCAAACCCTTTGAGTTGATATACGGGCGCCAGCCTTTCTCCGTTGCATCACGTGGGATAAACGCTGGACAGGCAGACAGTGAAGAAACAGTGCTGAACGCTCTGGCTGTGTCGCAAGCACTTTTGGAGGAAAAGGCGAAAGACAATGTCAAATCAGCACAGCGAAAATGATAACTCACGACAAACGCCGTAAAAAACCACACCAGGTTGATGTGGGTGATCAGGTGATGCTCTTCAATGCAGGAAAAGCATCTGGGAAGCGCTCAACATCTCAGAAACCCTGGTTAGGTCCATTCGTGGTCACAGAACTTTTAAACAAAAATCGTGTCAGGCTTAAGAGTTGCAAAACGGGAACAGCTCTCGCATCGTCAATCTCCACTGCGCTTATAAAAAAGTTCATTCAAAGGGATAGGGTCATGCTGTTAAAGTATGGCAAGGAAAACAGCAATGGGAAAACGGAGAAGCCAGTGCCAGATGACGTATCCATGGTGGCTGAACGAAAATGATTGAGGTATACATTTCTGCCCGTCAGTTATGCATGGCCAACCCGATAAACCTGTGCCACTTACTGAACCGAAACGAGTCGTGCCGAATTCGGGTGGAGGCAGCTGCCTTTTTAAAGTTTTAAGTTGGTTCATTACCGGAGTCGAATCAAATCACAAGATAATCCGCGATAAAGTTGTCAGTTATATGTCCGAGGAGATCGCGGCAGGTTTATCTGAATACCTTGGACAACACACTAAGCAGTATCATGACGCGTCTAACATGGCTGTATATACAGCATGGGCGACAGATGCTGTGATTTATGCATCGGCGAGCTTGCTTTCCACATATATTTATGTTTTCTCAATGTCGGGTTCGCCAGACAAAAGGCCAAAGTGGAGCGATTTCAAAGCTTCGACATTTGGCCAAACGAAATTCGAGCAGACTCTTTACATCAATCGCGCTAACGAAGATCATTACGAAGCGGTCTTATCCGTGTTCTGAGCGTAGTTGTAGAGGTGTCAAATGTTCATGTGTTAGTTTGTTTTTGGTTCACTCAGCGCTGAGGCGGATGTATGATTCAGATTTTGCTTTAACCAGTTTATTGCTAGTTTAGGTATATAAAGTGATTACACTTTTTTGTGGCTTCCTATGGAGGGGGAAAGATTAAGGTAAGAAAGTCACCCCAATGTTTTCGGGGGGAAAGATTTGGATAAACTGAACTTTGGTGAGGGGGAAGATTGGGTCGAACAAAAGTTACCCCAACATTTCCGGTGGGAAAGATTGGGGTGTGACACCGGAACTGGAATTTCAGCAAATTTTTTTGTTTCATCTGTGGTTTAATCATACGTATATACACAATGAAGTTTGTTAACAAAACAATGCAAGGTCGATGCTTATATCTGCTTGCCCGTTCAGAAATCTACGGTATATCTTAGTATTGAACCGGTCCCACGTGATAGTATACATAATAGAGTATGGACTATTGAAATAATTAGCTGTAAGCTTGGCTAATTTAAATTGAAGTACCAGCCAGTGCGCTTGTAAATTTGTAATCAGTCTACATTGACGTAAAACAGTAACATGTCTGAAAAGCAGTCAGAAACTCAGGAAAAAGTTTCGAAGACCCGGTTCCGGTTATTCCCTGTCATATATGTATTTATACTAAATATTGCTCTGGTGTACACTAAAATTTACCTCTAGACAGTATCGCATATTTTGAATCTGAAGACTTATGAAATACATGTCACGGAAGTCCGATAGCATAATGTGCAAATTCTTACTCAATTTTCTTCTCTTCTTTGGAGCAACACTCTAAGAACTTCAACGTATGTTTGCAGATATTTTTGATATGTGTCGCTTTAGTAGCTAAAATTGCGGAAATAGAATAATAACTACAGGATCGTACTTTTTTATATTGTTAGCATGAGATTCTTTTGTATAAAAATATTTGTCATTAAATGCATTTTTGTTGTTTAATTTGTGAATTGTGTTAAATAAATAATTGCTTGGGTTTACATATGACTACTTCATATTATAGTTTTCTACTGAGCGGTTAGTACAATCAGCCGTACGTTAAAATCTTCATCGGTGATACAGCATAACATGACATTAAACATTAACCAGGTCGACCTTAAATCTTTCATTTCACACATGCACGACGTTCGTTGTTGCACGCGGTTAGTGGATGTTTTAATTCAGGACGGCGGAGTAGCAGCGTCAGATGCACTGAGTGTGGCTGGCGTGAAAGTGTTTTTAACTGTTGATGAGCTTTTTCACAGTATTCGCTAAATTCATGGGGAAGGTTTGTTAACAGGTAGAGAAACTTATCAATGGCAACCCACACGCTGATTTTATCTTGCTGTGTTTTTTCATGGAGAGTTGCTTGCCAACTACAGGTGTATTGAGGCTGATGTGGATATGAGTTCCAAGTTGTTTCAATTCTTTTCGTTATTTTATATTGTGGCGAGCGATCAGGGATACCTGCATAACTATGTGGCTTTATTCAGTTTTTGGTTATTGAACTAATGTAAAGGTTATTTTCCTACTAACTGGAATTTTCTTGGCCAATCGCCTCTATTGATTTTTCGTTCTTCAGCTGGAAATCGTATTTTTATTGCTGTTTTGCGAGCATGTCATGTCATTATTTCGTTCTCGCTTGCATTGAGAATCAAGGTGCAATTACCGTGACGACGGCTGCTAGTGCGTAAGTTTGCGAGAGCCATCTTTTATAATTTAACCGGCAGCTTTATGGTTTTGCAGTGTATCAGTATAGCGAACACACAAAAAATGAATCGAGTTTATATATGCGGAGTTGGTGTGTTTTAAAGCCGCCATGCTGTATTAAGTTAATATAAATTGTTCCCAATGAAATTGGTGAACAGTGCACTATTTTTGTACCAAAGTCACAGCTTGGTGGAAAATAAGAATATATATCATTACACAATTTCCTATAGCGTTGAAAGGCGTAATCCAGTGCGGCAGGTCTGGAGTGACGGTTTCGAGGTTTCAAATCGAATTATCTGTTCCTCTGTTAAAGCTTTAGATATGAAATATATAGTACACCTGGCATTCATTAGGGGTGGTGCTCAGCACAATTTATTATCCACATTATTTAATCCCGCTTGACATGACCAATGAGTCTTAAGCTTTCAGTAGAGATAATTTCAAACGGTATTTCATCTTCTAGACACATTTTGCGCATGCCGCATTGGATACATTGCCACGCAGATAATTTAGCATCGCCAATTTAATCTGCATTTCCCTGCAGCATTCAGTTTGAAAACATATCTTTTTCAACAACGGTTAGTTTCACCTGCAGCAATTAAGGTTCTCACTTGGTCAAAATTTGTTGCATTTGCTGGAATCTAACAAAATTTAGGTCATCTAGCTTTACATACTGTTGGTTATATAACTTATCGTTTAAATTTTGGCTATCCACTCCCTGAACGGTTTACTCGCTTGCGTGCGAAGTTTTTGCACGGTGCGCAATGCAGCGGCTAAAGTGCTGAATCTTACGCCTAGGCGTACCATAGCTGTGTAGGCTGCGCTAGCTTTAGCATTGGAGGACTGCCGGCTTTTATGTGCATCATTGAGCATTGACGCATATTAGTTTAATAATATATTCCATACTTATATGGCTGTGTAGATGGTACAAGACGATAGAAAATTCTTTTGTGTTGATTATTGTCTAGCAATTCGGTACTTTGGTTAAGTTCACTTGTTATACAGCAATATCTGCCTATACCACACCTAGACAATCGACAGTGGTTTCAGCGGCCGTTAATGGCCGTCCAACGGCTTTAACGGCCACTGCGCTGCACTATTACCCGTAAAGTCAATCAACGGATATAGTGTACTTTTGTTAAAATGTTTATATGTGAACCTTATTTGTTCATGTTTTAATAATTAGCCTATTTTCATCATTTCACATGGTTATTTTTTAAATTATTTACGATGAGAAGTGAAATAATTAAATTTGAAACAAATTGAGTTAGGTGGATTTAAAATCACGTTGATAATCGCGGTACACGTTTTAAGCTCTCGCATAAATCGTGCAATTTGTTTATAAAAAATGTTTGCGTGCGGTATGTTTGCTACGGTTATTGACGGAGGCAAGACGAGCCACCGAAGGTGGCGAGTCGCAGCCGGAGGCGTACATTTAACTTTTATTATATATCAATATACTGACGCAAAATTTCAATTTTCTCTGTGACTTTTTTTGTTTGTCACAGACAGGTCTGCAGGTTGAACGCCTGGGCCGATTTTAGAATTTTTTTTTCTTCGTGTTGCATATTCTCTTGCGGAGTGCCCTTTCATTGAGCACTTTTTTCTACGAAAATTGCTTTGTACTCAAAATTAAGCCAATGTTGCTCAAACTTAAGGATTTTTGCCATTTTTTCAGCTTTTTCACCGCATCTCGACAACCGTTCGTGCTATTTCGGCGATTTTTTTACATAAAATGTATTTTCACGTTTTCTAAACAGCTGTATATAGCTGATTGACGTATTTCATCTCTTTCCTTAAAAATTAAGCAAATTCTCTTAAAATTGACTTAGGGAAACCTAAGTTCATCATATCTCGACAACCGTTCGTGCTATCTCGGTCATTTTTTGAAATAACATGTACCTTCACGTTTTCTAAAAGACTGTATACGAGTGATCTACTTACCTTTATAAATTCTCTTAAAATTAAGCAGTCTCTTAAAAATGAGTGAAAAATTATTAAGTGTGTTATAACTTTTGAATGACTCGGCCGATTTGGACTAAATTTCATTGATGGGTACAACTTGATAGATGTATTGTCATTCTACTGTATAAATAACTAGACGTTTTCATGTCTTCCTCTTATTATTGTTACCAAAAATGTTAGAAATTCCACAAGCTGTATGCACTATTCACGCCGTTGTTAACCACCATGCCTCCGTCACCCACGTTTACGTGTTACTAGTTTTTAAGACATGTAGGATGAGCTCTGGGTAAAAGTAATTTGTCACACCTGAAACAAATTGAGTTGCGTGTATTTAAAGTCACGTTGGTAATCGCTGCACACCGTTTATGATGGTTCTCGCATAGATAAATCCGTGTAATTGGTTTATATAAATGTTTGCGTACTATGATTCATTTAAGCATATTGCGTCCTAAAATAATGCAGGTATCACAGTAACCGTTAATATTTTGCAGCTATATTACATAACTCAGCTCAACTGATCGTATAACAATGGTTGAAGCAGACGAGAAAGGTGACAAAACCGTATCGGATCAAAAAGACTCGAACATAAAATTGGACAAGAAGGATGATTTGATACCGAAACAAATCGAGCTGGTACACGAATAAATTTTGTGTTTATATTCATAACATACACCTTGTTGCACAGTATGTTTATAGGATCATACGACCTCAATATCGCATCTACCGAGGAACTATGGTGCCTACACTCCGTAACTTTTAGTTTAATTCTAATAGTATATATTAATTTTGCGTTTGACTTGATGTTTGTTTTGTTTGTATTTGGTTCCATTGGCGTAGTCTGTGAGCTATGTTGTCCGTCGTATCTCTTTTTACGTATATTTATCGGAGAACTTTGTATTTTTAGGGTAAAATCAATGCAAAAATGCATTACATTCACATAATGTATATCTTGATAATGGGTAGACTGGGTTGGCTCAAGTTTTAGGCATTGTATCGTAACTTATGTAAATTACTATTATCGATGAAACCCTAATCGATTTCCCGAGACAAAAATAGACATAAAAATTTGTTTACACTAATTACTAAGATTCGTGAAAAAAATTGTCATTTTTGCTCTCTAATTTGAAATACCAAACTGTTTATTGTTATTAAGGGTTTAAAATCAGGTACAGTGTTTCTCTGATCATTATGTGCTTTTAGCTAGTGTAGTAAGTACATTGTTAATAGCGATATTTTGGAATCATGAGTTTGTTCGGTATTCACGTTATATTTGTCACAACTATTTGGAACTTACAGTCGTGGCTAGAATAAGTGCAACCGAAAACGGTCGCAATCGATCGAGATTTTGTGTAATCGCCATTGATCAAGATTTCGTTTAATCGAAATTTTACGATTTTGAAATTCACATAAGTTCGTCATAATCGAAAACGATCGAAATCTATCGATCAATATTTTGTGTTATCTTTTGTATTTTGCATTATATATGTCCACTTAGATATTTATGCGCCATGGATATGATAGTAACTTAGACATTTTAGGTTTAAAATGGTTTTAACTCAACTTTATATTCATTTTTCGGATTCCTTAACCAGCATATACATCGAAACAAGTGCTATCGAGTTATTTTCGTTTAGCTTTTGATATAGTCTACATTTTTCTACAACTAATAAACTAAATTGTCCTTAGTAAATGAGCTTATGATGAGTGAAGAAAAGCAGTCATTCTTGGCGACAGTTTCTATGAGATAGTTTTTATACTAATCGATTACGTTTGTTTTCTCGTATACATAGTGAGATTGGAGTTGGAATTGAGCTTGTCCAGCCAAACATTGGAATGCAACAACAAACAGTAAATGACTCGTATTTCGAGAAAGCGAGCAGCGATCATTTCTGTGTGGGTACTGTAATCCTTATTTGCTTCCCAGCAATTGCATATGTCCTAAGATTAAAACTGTGTGTGATTCCGGATGTTTTTCAGAACGTAGTGAAGCGTAGTGGAGATTGTGTGTTGCAGGGTTGAAATCTTTTAAATTCTGTGTGTGTGTGATCGGCCATAACTCCAAAAAGACTTAACCGATTTTCATTATCTTTGGCTCATTCGAACCGGCGTAGTCGATTTACCGCGTCGATCTCCGAGAGTTTTTTGATTTGGGGTCTGGTATCGAGGTCAGGGGTCAAAATATGGGTTTTTACCGCATTTTAATGCCCTTCAGTCACGGAAGCATGGTTATTTTTAACTTAACTTTGGAATTTGTTTCTCTGGTTGGTTTTATTTCGTAATAACATGATAAATGCCGATGCCTCTTTTTTTCTTTTTCGATGAAGGCTCCGGTTCTGGATTTATGAGGTTTGCAATACGGAGGTGTGGCAACCCAATGGTTCCTTGACTTAAAATTTGAAAATTTATTCTGAAGTCTTGTTCGGCTGATAAGTTTCACTTTGGGGGTTCTCAGGCATGTAAAACTCATTGCCGGTGCTGGTTTTGTTCTGTGATCCATGGTTCTAAGAGTACGGAGGTATAACGCCCTATGGTTCGGGTGTCAGAGGTTAAAATGAGGGTTTTTACCACATTTTAGTATCCTTCACGGAAGCAAGGTTATTTTTATCTTAACTTTCAAATTTTTTCTCTGGGTAATTTTATTTCATGGTAAAACTACAAATGCCGAAGCCTTTTTTGTTTTTCCATTAAGGCTCCGGTTCATGGGTTTGAGGTATAACGCCCTCGTGGTTCCTCTACCCAAATTCGAAAATTTGTTCTGACGTCCTGGACGGCTGAAAAGTTTTACTGAGGATTTTTGGGCATCGGAAAATTATTGCCGGTGGTAGTTTTGTTCCAACTTGTGCGGTATTGTGTAATATTTACATATTTCATATCGACGTACGCTATCGAGATTTGATTGGCTTTGCACGCAAAAGGCGTAGGTGTATCTATGTTTCACCACATTTTGCAATCGCGATAGAGTTACTAGTATACGTTTTATCTCACGATTTATTATAGGATAGAGTGCATTTTTGGCTGTGGTAGTATTGTGTTCACTACCCATTTCGTTTGATAACGTTTCCTGTAATACTGACTCCACTTGTAAAGATAAAATTTGCCAAAATTTGGGGTGTCTTCTACTAGTGTTTTGTTAACTTTCAGTATCGAACGATTTGATATATTATTTCAGACTGAGGAAGACAAAGTTTTAAAAGACAAGCTCGATGTTTATATTCAACGACTTGGGGTGTGTTATATTTATCCATTGATTTATCTTTTAAAAAAGACATTTAGTTAGAATAGGTATAGTTTTTGGCCCTTCACAGGACCACAACTCTACCTGGGGAAGGGGGCAGTTCGTACTTGGGGAACCGGAAATACCCGAGGGAATTTCACCCATGTTAGCTAACGACACGTATCTCTGCAGACGGTAGTTCATTTTAGTTAGATTTTTTCATTAATTGTCGCAATATTATTTGTAGTATGGAGTTTTCTCATAACCGTTTTTGTTTGGAGGATCATTTTGATGTCATCTTAAAATACTTGGGGAAGCCAAAATTTACCTGGGGGAACCGCCAAAATCTTGGCTCCCCTGCCCGTCCCGTTTTTGGAGAGGCTGGGTCTTTGCCACTCATGTTTTAGTAAAGCAACATGCCAAGTACGCCGTTTTAGTTGCGACAATGCGTGCCCATTTATCTCTGTAATAACAGTAGCTACAACAGAATCATACTGTGGACTACTGAGCTGTGCGGAGTCGTCTATGAAATCTGCACATCACTTTTTGGTTAAACAGTAGGAAAATGCAAATTTTCGAGGCAACCGTACAAGCAATATTCGACGTAAAGGCGCATCAAAAACTTTCGAATTCGGTAGCGAATTTTAATTTTATGTTTTTCCTAGAAATTAATACGCCCTGAATCCATATTTTTCATGAAAATAAAAGAATATCGTTAAGCGTGAGTTCTGTAGAAAGTTAAAAAAGTGCGTAGTTGTAATATATATTGAAAAATCGGGTTGTTAATATGGATCTGCTGAATGATTGTTCTTTACCGAACGTCGTTTTGATATCGGACTGCTGTCGTTTGATTATGCTTATACATAAAATAAATAATTTAACATTAAATGTAAAATATGTAAAAAATCAGATTTCGATTATTATTTCGATTTTTTGTGTGGATTGCCAACAAGTTCAGAAAAAAGGTTTATGATAGAAGCTCGTTGGCCCTCCAAACTTTAAGTATAGCTTATGAATTTATTTAATTACTTATGAATAATCAGGTATCATGCTGGAATTTAACACAAAAATTACACAGAGCCAGTATCATTGTTAATAATTACATAACAGAGCCTACGATCAACAATATTTTTGCGGATACGGGCAAATTTCTGAAACATTGTGGACTAGGCAAATTTTAATGTTTATGTATTGTATTTTGTTAGGAGAGCGACAAAAACCTTCATAAACCTGCGTTGGATGGCTTATGCTCAGAGATCCGTGCATCCACAACTAGCATGACGTCTGTTCCTAAACCTCTGAAATTTCTTCGCGGACGGTTTGAAGAAATTGTTTCTATTTACGAGAAAATGACAGAAGGCAGCAACAAGGTGAAATATGTATTATTCTTATAGGTGTTTGTTTTAAATTTTTTATTTAAACTTATAAACTCGGTTCTAAACGGTTGTTGTGCTTTATTCATCAAGCTAGATGCGTGAATTTGTGTGTAAATTATTGTATATTGTTTATTCTTACAAACGGTTATGTCATTTACTGTGTTCAGGTAGGTGATACGTTAAATTTGATAGATTTTTGAATTTTTTAAAATGTAATTCAAGAAATTAATTCCACAAGTCGTGAGAAGTCTTACAAAAATTTTGCTGATCGATTGACCTTAATGTATTGGTGTTATGGTTGCTCGAAGATGTTTTTTGTTCATCTGTGTTTATTTTGATCTTTGTGTATAACAAACTGCATTCACATAATCAAATTTTTGGCCACGAAACACAGCATGTTTAAGTACAAAATATAAATGTCATAAATATGAATGCAACTTTTTACTTCCACGCCGAATGCTCTTTACTTATGCCAATGTAATCGACGTACTCTTACGTTTTAGAAGCTTTGCGCTGACGTAATTTCCGTGTTGGCAATGACAATCAGTGGCGGCAGGAATTGCTTGAAGTATAGATCTTTAGGATCGCATGAGCCTGTCGGTGACTGGGGCCACGAATACGTTAGGTATTTATTTAGTGTGTTTGAAATATTTCAATACCATTTTGTGGTTTATTAAATGTTTGAGTAGCGAAGAAAATGCGCCAGTCTTTTATGTTTATTTTATGAATCTATAATATTGAGAAATTCTCTGAATATATGTTTTGTGCAAATATATGGATGGTTTTTATTTTATTTAACTAAATGTTGAGCTGAGGTCTACTTTATTAACACTAGTTACTCGCCCAGCAAAAGCAGTATGACTAATCTGAGCTTAATGTCTATAATTGCACGGTTCCGAATTAGACTCTTAAAATCCCTCAATAACAACAATACACCGATAAGGCGTCAACGGGAACGCTATAACCATTCTAATCGTAACCAAAACCATCGGACCCTTTATTCCATCTTCTAACGACGCACCGCATCATATAATAATAGCCAGTTTTCTTGATCAGTTTAATTATACCAGTTGCCGCAAAATTTCGCGAATTGTACAGAATATTATATAAATCTTCCAAAAATAGCTATGTAATATGTATTGTTGCTAATTCTTAGTAAAACTGCGAATAATTTGAAATAGGATTTTGAATAATCTATGGTGTAAACGTTATCACGTATGATTCCTAACAGTGCATACCGTGCCTACAATACCCTAGTATATTCATTCTTGAGTTTATACATTATAGTGTTGAAACCTAATTTTTTCCGCAATTAATATCCGCTATTTTCTGGGATAAACCTAATTGTATATGTAAGGAAAGTATGGAGCTTCCAACAGATGCATCGGTACACCAATGGTAGGGTTGCCTTTTTACAAAAGTTGTGCA
This sequence comes from Trileptium ribeirensis, assembly GCA_030248225.1. NCBI lineage: Eukaryota > Metazoa > Nematoda > Enoplea > Enoplida > Thoracostomopsidae > Trileptium > Trileptium ribeirensis. The sequence goes on along the minus strand of JASANE010013354.1, from coordinate 28,292 downwards.
AGTATTTAAGGTAATTGTTGTTGTCCCTCGCGAACAGGGAAAGTGGTCAGGCTTGGATAAACCTTTCAACATTTTGAGAATATGTTCTTAATATTCAGTGTGCTTCTTTGAAGCAGTCGTGACGGTTTGTCTTTAAAATAAGCAGGTTTAGGCCAAGATAGTCAAACACGACGAGGCTTATGACGTAACCGAAATTAAGTGACATTAACGGCTAAGGGTGCTTCCGAAGTCATAAGCTGGAGAAAGCTAAGGTAACTATAGCGCAGCGGCCTATGATCACACAGCCTCAGAAGCTAAACTATGTCCCCGCATTTAGTTAAGCCACACTGGTCTTGGGAAATATTTATCACGATTTTATGAGACGTTTTATTCAACTACAGCCTACGCCATAGTGATGACAGTAGGGTCGCAGGTAAAAAAGCTGAGGGTGCGAGTCAAATTTGTATTAATTTTTGGTTTGAATATATCATAAACGAGAAAACCGTTGAACTTTGGAATTTAAAAGACTTAGTATTTTGAGAATCGTAGGTTTTTGCTCTTTTCGTTATTAGTTGATTTTTAATTATTCGTATTTCTGAAACCGACCTTTGATGTTGCATGTGTAATTTAGAATAGTAATTTAAATAAGAAAAAACTGCTGTGCATGTGGTGCTGTGATAAATGTGCTCATGGCATCTATCTCAACATTACCTGTCGTGTTTTTAGCCACGCTGCCACTGTTGTGGTCCGTTTAACCCACTTTTTCATTAATTAATTTATTTACATTTCGACTATCGTTGAACAAAGTATTGCCGGACCCGAGCCGTTTGTGTTAGAAATGCGCTCGCAAACCACTGAGTTATGACTAAGCTGTTAGTCAATGCTTCTCACAACCCGATTGAATTAGAATACGGAGCCAGACGTACGCTACGCAAACAAAATATGCTAGTTCATTGAGTTAGGTGCACCATAACGAGTCCATGCGTTAAACTGTTAAAAGAATTCTGAACTATGTTTTAAAATATCTTCCGTTCCAAGACATATTTGAAAATCTGCCGCGAGATGTTTTGAGAAGTATATCGTAACTTGAACAAAAAAGCTTTACACCTTCAGTATTCAGGTGTTAGATTTTGAAATAAGTACCCTTTTAAGTTGCGTATTTACTTGAAAATTTACTGAATCCGAATAACCAATTTCAGATGCCACAAATTTCCACTTTCTGTCCGAAAATAGGTATTTAACACCGGTTGTTTGCACTTAAATTCCGAGTTGGCAACCTTTGCCAATCTCGCTTCCGTAGTTTACAGCGATTCCCTGGCATTCCCCCGATATCTTCAAGATGCTAAAAAATACGAAAATTCCACTTTATTCTCGAAAAGCTAGTGCTTTTTAGCTATAACATGAAATTTTGTTCATATATTAATACTATATATTAATATATTAAATACTGTTTACTAAAGTAATTTTAGTGTAAGTTAAACAGTAAAAATTGGTGCAAAAAAGCACCTACTTAAAAGAGCAATATTTGTTTACACTTCAGATGGTTATCAGGTCATAAAAAAGACCTATAATAGTAAATGGCAAAGTCAGGTATGCAGTATTGAAATTTAAATAAAAGGTTAAAATTTTAAGGTATGGTTGTCCATATCCAAATATTCGTCGTTTAGTATTGCTGTAGCAAATTTCTGAGCGCACTTTTTATGCTTTATATTTGTAGTTTACTGCGGCTCACAGCTATCCGCGTTCATTAGGCGCATGTTTCTTCGTACATTAGTAGCGCATTTCTAATGGAATATGCAATTTTAAACGTCAGTATATTGACAGCGTGGTCAACACTTATTCGCCTACATATGTGTTCCATCCTAAACATTTATATCGTTGGTTTTTAGAGAACATTTTAGTAGCATTATGGCAATTACTTGGAACTGTGTATGTATAGTATTGGAGGTAATGGTTGACTTTGCTCTCATGCTAAATTTTTTATGATATCCATTTGCTTTCATACACTACCGGTTACTATTGTTTTATCGGAAACATATATTCGCTTCCGTAAGAGTGGATAAGTGGTTCGACCGTTTGTAATATAGTACATTACATAAGCGTAGTGGTTTTCATGCATATATTCGATTTTAACAAATAGATAAATGTAAAAAAATGCGTATAAGTTTCTAGTATATATATGAAAGAAAAATTATTTGAATTATCCTATATAAATCCTCACATAATCAAATCGCGGCGATTTAAACCAAATCCTGTGGAATTTATTGCAGTAACCTTTGTTTTAATAAAATAAAACCTAAATAAGTTTTATTAAAGTGCAAACATAATTATTATTTATGCCCACGAAGATAGTTTATTCTATTTATTAAAATTACGGCTTATTATACCAATTTGTTTTCCATGAAGTAAATTGTATATAACAAATTCTGAGAACAATAATATAATTTTATTTCATTCAATTTAATATAAAAGTATTTCTGCACATGCCAGATTCAATTTACACAAGGTGAGCAGAAAATTTACAAAAAACAGGTGTGCAGAAAGGCGGAGGTTCGCAATTTCTCATAGCATTTATATCATATAATTTTGATAGCATACTGGGCCTCTAAATAAAAACGTTATTAATGAGCACTTAATTTGTACGGCTGTTATTTTAGGCATTTAGCGATGGAGCTAGTTGAAGAATATCGAGATACTGGCACATTAAGCAGTGAATTTAAAAAATTGATGACTGACATTTGTAAACATCATGTGACTCATAACGCCGAAGCGGAAGCTGTTGATTTGCTTATGGAACTCGAAAGTTTGGAACAACTGCCGGGATTTGTCGATGAACATAGCCAACCACGAATATGCCTTTATCTTTTGTCGTAAGGCGTGACAATTTTTATTCTTCACGTAGTTTTTGAAATGATCAGTAGGTTTGTTGATGTACAAAATCGCTCACACTCATTGGTACATGACAATGTGGCACGAATATAGGAATAAGTTTATAATTTGCGAAAAGCTAAGCAAAGTTATTCAATCATTATGGCAAATAGCGTATAGTGGTTGGTTAAGTACTTTTACACAATTTTATGTATACATTCATGGTTCTCAGGCATATATATGTATTGTTTTTCAAAACTTGTTTATATATTAGTTTTATGTATAAAATTAATATACTGAACGTAGTCGTGTACGCTTTTTTTTCATTTTTAGTTACCGCAGCTAACTGGCTAGTCCAAACTTTGGAAATTATAGCCGGGTGGTGCCGGATTTCGCCCGTTGGGCAATTTTTTGCCGGATTTTGTCGCGTTTAGACGTAAATTTTTCTCAGCAGGGGTTTTTGAGCCGGAGGGTACCTGAATTTTTGCCAGGGGTACCTCCGTTTTGCCGGGGGGGGCCGCCCCCCACTTTAGACTAGCCAGACTAAAGTTCGATAACACAGACCATGTCGCGATGATTCCATATCATGTTTAAGTGCGGAATTTTTGCGCGTAGATTTGTTCAAAATCAATTTAGATACTGTAGCATTCCTGCTCACTAGATTTCGAGTAGTAAATTGCTGCATAATAGCTTATGCTATGCGGTCGCAATATAAGTTGCAAGGTTGGACATGAAAACTTTTTGTGATACCATCACAAACAGCAATTCGTGTTTTAGATCTGTACGGATCATTAGCGGAATATCTAAATTTCTGTGTAAAAATATAGGCAATAATAATATGTAAACGCTAAGGTGGAAGCGTAGTGAAGACTTGTCGGAAAAGTGGTGAAATTTGATAATGTCCATTGTTGGGTTTTTAGCGTGACACTCATAACTCAATTTTGGCTTTGCGGATTGATTGGCGCGATAACCCATTTGAAAGTTTGTAAACCTTATTTGTGCCCTTTAGCTAGGCAGGCACGAAATCAAATTTCGTCGTCCACCGAGAAAGCGGGCCGAAGGAACTAGGATCGGGTCGCGGAGAGGACTCAAGAATCTCATTTATTGTATCTTGACAACTGGTGTTGATACCTGAGTCGAAGTGAGCTCGCTTTGTAGAGCAAGAAGCGTCTATTGGTCTGTATATGATGATTTCTTCCGTGGCTCTCTCAGAATGTAGGATCTGGGTCACATGGGGGTTTAAATGGGTCAATGAGACCCAAAATAGACGAAAACGGCAATATCTCCGTAACCGCAGAGCTATGTGAGTGTCGTTGGTCTCAGTTTGTTGAGCAATTAATCTTATATAAATTGACACGGCTTTCCTTACTGCCTCCAAAGTGGCTGGGGGAACCGAACTGGGGCCTGGGGCACTGGGGGCGAGAAATTCGGATTGCACGCAGGTTTAACTGGGGGTCTGAAAAACGCAAATATAGCATAAATTGCCGATTCACAGCACATATACAGTAATAATGCCCATTATATAGTGAAACTGTAGATTGATCTCAATTATCGTGTTTTAGCCCTGTAATGCAAAAATTTAGGGATTTTGTAGTTTTTTAAGGAAAAATTGGCATATTTTTGCCTGGAAGAAAAAAATGGCGTATTTTTAGTCATACAAAAAATACCTGGGGATTGAACTGGGGTAAGCCAATAATACCGGGAGGGGGCTTAACTGAGGGAGGCCGAAAAACCTGCCCCTCTGTGTGAAAGCCAGCCGACCATCCTATATTGCGGGTTGCAGTTGTTATTATTTACATAGCAGGGTTTCTCAATTTGGCTATGGGACCCAAAATACACGAAAACAACAATGCCTCGCAACTGCTCGAGCTATTATTCCTCTATATATCTGCACATTATGTGCTGCTATTTTCGAATAGTTTTTCAGTGGGTTCGTGAGACCCAAAATACAGGAAACCGGCAATTTCCCGAAATCGCCCGCGCTGTTTGGTGTTGCTTTTGTTTTTCAGTCAATTTATCCTCTATTACTAGCTCACTGAGTTCGTAAATGTAAAACTAGTTGATATATCTCCCTAACTATTCATGCAAGATGTAGGTATTCATCTCATTTGGTTCATTCATTTCATGCATAATATAATTCTATAAGTCGCTAAATTACATAATGAACACTCAGAATTCGCCATCTTGGCGATAAGACTAGCTACTAGGTATATACACAGCGTGTTTCCTAAAAAGTTGGTTACTTTACTATGGATGTGTATTTTATTTCAGATGCGTGCCGTACGTCCCAGACCCGGAAAATATGGACCTACTTAAAATTTGCCTCAAAATTTACGAGAAGTTCGGAAAAAGACTTGACGCTTTCAGAACAGCTATAATCATGAACGACCGTAAACGAATTTTGGAGCTTTTTTATGCCTGTTCAGACCCGTAAGTGCAATCTCTTATAATATTGGATTGATTAGTCCTATATTATAAAGCTAAAATTTAACATTTCCACTTGGTTAACATAACATGCATATATAAGGTATATATTTTGAAATTCCCCAAGTTATTGAGGAATCGGTGCTGAATTTTTACGACATTAATAGCAGTCATACAGACAAGCCACTTATTTTGAGTAAGGGCGTATTAATATTGCATGTGAGTGCCCTGCAGCAACGGGGTCTTTGTCTTTTTATCAACCATATTGACACAGTATAGCTCAAGCGTTTTTACGACCGCCATACATGCGCCGATATGTAGCTCGTAAAAAATATATTACCTAATTTTTTTAGACTCGAGCAAAAGCAAATGGCAATCATTCTTGGTAGGCAGCAAGTGTTTATTGACGTTCCCGATGATGTACCTTCTTCAGGGGATCTAGAAGAACTAATTTCTAACACCAATTTATCAACTTATTTTCTTCAGCTAGCTCGCGAGGTAAGTAATGTTTCAACTGATAGACTGTTTTACACTTTTGACTGTTGTAGTGTATTTGCAAGTGCTTTGGTGAGCTCGCCTGCTTTTGGCGACACGTGGTAATCATTTGTGTCGAATTATCATATATCTATTATGTTTCGTTGTTTGTTTCAATTGGCCGTGGCAGGGTATTCCATTCCCGTATATTATAATGTTTATCTGAAACCAAATCACCGACATAGACATTTTGAAACAATAATACGGCATGGGTATCCATAACGGGATAGGTCTTGCCACTACAGATCGGAATCTCCTTAAGCCACGCTTACCCCTCTGAGGCTGTGTGCCCCATCCCAGACTGCGCCTAAGGCGTGTCGAATATTTTGCCAATTTTAGCAAAATGCTAGCAGTTTTCGCAAAATTTTAGCAGTTGCAGCAATTTTAACAAAAAATCTTCTGATAAAATTATGAGTTTCTTAAAATTTAGATCTAGGCCCTCATCCGCGGGGCCTTGGACACGTATGCAGTATAGTATATCAGGAAGTTTACTCTACCCGGTGTTTGCGAGCCAACGATAAAGTCGTGCGATTTCTAGCCTAACCACAATTGGGTGTGGAAAATAATACGACGTAAATTCCTGACACGCTTCTGGAACAAGGGCGTCAGGCATTTTCTTTCTATCAAAAATTTTCTTTTAGATGAATATGAAAAGCTAAACTGTTATGTTGTACGTTTGTATAAAATTTTCGCAGGCAAAATTGTTTTTATGTATACCGCAAAAATAAGGTTAGCTGCATATGGCTTGAGATCGCGTTTTATGAAGCACTCGCATACAACACACTTGGTGTGACTGTGAAGCTTGATTCAAGGACCAAGTGCTTTATTAGGACGACAGTGTAGTTGAATGGCGATATTTGAATTATTTACTTGTTACTTTTTTGGCAGATTTCCTTTAAAAAATTTCACCATCAAAGTTTTCAGTGGTCGACTGCCGAGGACTATGCTTTTGGAATTTAGAAACCTATATTGTTTGAATATATTTGTTTCTTTTGACCAAACAATGCCATAAAATCGTTTAATATTGCAAATCGTTCAAGGTTGCCAGTGTGTGGCCTTAAATATGGATAGAGAATTTACGGTCACTTATGGTTCCAGAGTAGGGTTTATGACCTAGATAGGGGTGTGGGGTCGGAAAGTACCTTTTTCGAATACATCGACCTTTTCTTGAAGAGCTGTTTTCATGTGTTTAAACTTACGTATTCCTATAGGGATAGGTAGGTACCCCCTGAGGTTCATATCTCCCAGGCCCCCGATACTAAGAAATAGACCTACGTTTGTCCTGGAAAATAGGTTTCCGAGAGTATCGGACACCTTGCCTTGATTTTTGTGCTGAGTTTTAGTTATGCTCCAAAAGCTGTACTTGCTACCTTCAGTCTCATGAGAACAATAAAATTTTCATACGTTCTTGCATTCTTCTGGGTTGTTTGTATGATTCAAATAACTCCAGTGACAATATCGGTATCTCGCTGTTTGCAGCTGTATAGCTAGATTTAAATTATTTTGGAAATAAAACGAAATGTTGATTTCTTCTTGAGAACACTTTGCATAACATTATTGTACATTAATTTTATCGTAATATGGCAGTTGTCAGTTGCCATGTTACCTTGAAGTGTCTTTATCCCGAAAATATGTCAATTTTGCGGAAAATCATTTGTTTAGTTATCTGCTTAATTTGTCGGACAAGAGGACGCTCTTTTATGGAATGCGATACGTTTAACGTCTTGGTTGCTTTCATACAAGTATACAGATACAGCGTAATGCATAAACGTATAGTTGTGTGCAATGAACATATTAGCGATCAGCTTATTCCGTACAATGCGTTGAGATGGTAATGCATTTCGCATATGCTGAGAGCCTGACATTATGCGATGTCGCATAAGTCGTTATTCAGAAGTCTGACGCTGTTTGGGAGACACGCTCCAAAAGTTTCATCGAAACTTGTTTACGTTTGCTAAAACGGACTAAGATACAAAAACTCATTACATTGTTTAAACCGCTTTGTTAAGGAAGTATATATAAAATGCTTGACTGATTAAAAATTTAAAATACGTTCAACGAAACCATTCTAATTTGTGAAAATTCAAAATGTATTTCTTTTATATTGTTTCCACAATTATAGCTATTTAAAGTATAGAAACACATGTATTTTATAGCTTGATATTATGGAGCCAAAAACGCCAGAAGACGTTTACAAGTCACATTTGGAGCCATCTAGTAAGCAACACGTTTATTTGTCACATTTTGGATGTACTATATATTCAGCTGATATCAGACTTTTTCGTGTTTTGGACATGCTTCATATTTTGTACGTAATTGCAGTTAACCTTATAAACTGGCATGTCTCAATTTTAAAACGTTATTAGATATGAACTGTCTTATACCGTAGAAGGAAGCAACAGCGTAAATTCAGATTATTTTCTGTTCGAATTTCTAACAAAATTTAGATTTATTGCGATAAAACGAAATTTCGATGGATTTCGATTGTTTTCGATTGCAGTAACATTTTTGGCCGCGACTGTTTTTACGTTTTTTTTATAATTTATTTTTAACTTTAAAAGGAATTCAGTTATGCAGTTACGTAGATGCAGTATACTGATCTCGCTTAATTTACGACAGAGTTTCGATAGTTTAAAGCTTACGTATTATTTGATTCGCCTGAAAATGCATTTGTTATAACCGCTAAAATCTATATGTTTTATTGTCGGGGATCGCATCCGGTACCTTATGGGGACATTTTATATTCTGTGTAGCTGACGTATAATTGCGCTTCATTGCAAAGATAAAACCGTTAAGGCGAACGATTGTAAACATTTGGCTTCCTGTGTAACAGATTGAACATCCGCTTACTATTCGTTTCAGGTATTTGTTACGTTTGTTACCACTGATGTTTCGCGACCTATCGGTGTAGGTTATATTTTGTATTTCCTTTTTGACACAGAGAAAGCAGTAATATGTTGACATTTTTTATGCCAGAATAATGGAACACATGATTGTATTTTAATCCTCACGATAAGAAGTTTTTATTGTGTACTCACTGAAGTACTCATAAAATGAACAACTATTAAAGTTTAATTCCAGTTCAAGTTTATGTTATTGACGGCGCTTATATAGCGCATATTGTTGAATTGCTAAGAAGGAGGATTTTTATAAGGGAATCTTTAAAATATCCAACGGTTCGTACCGTTATTTATTGATGCATTGTTTCCGAATCGAAGATATTTCAGCTCAAATACCTTTCACTATAAGCGAAAATATGTTACAAGGTCTTAGGATTTGAATAATGAATGTTAATGCAATAAAAATGATTTCGATCTGTTAATAATTGTAATTTTGACATTGGTGATTTATTTATTTAGGACCGCTCGGCGGTGCAAGCCAAGTGGATAGCGCGCGACAGAATCTGGCAAATACATTTGTCAATGCATTTGTGAATTGTGGGTTTGGTGTTGACAAGTTGATTACTGAAGATGCTAACAAATGGTTCTATAAAAACAAAGAGCATGGTAAATTATGTAATGCTTACTCAGCGACAATGTCTGAATCTGCAAAATCATTTTCCTTTTAGCATTTTGGGAAAAAGATTTCCATAACTATGATATAAGCCAAGTTGTTGTTTTATAGGTCAATTTGTTGTTTTTTATAGTTTTTTAACGGTCACAATAGGCATAAAAAATGTTATAGGTTTTTCATCACTAAAAAGCTGTACATCATTAAATTCAGCGCAGTTTCAGTGCAGTAGATGAAAAAGTTGGTCGCATTTGCGTTATGCCATTTGAAATGTATAAAAAGTGCATTTTTCGTTATACCGCCTGAGTATAAACAATATATATCTTTCGTTACTGCTTGAATTTAACTATATTTAATTCTAAAGCTTATACTATACGTACACAATGCTAAGCCCTCGTTATCGATCGGTATAGTCAATAGTTCGTTATAGAAGAATTTGTTTGAGAGTACGACGCTCGTCCATATTCCTGCACTTTCCCTTTTAATATGATTATGGCTCACCTCCCTCCCGCCACAAAGGAAATTATCTAGCAGTCTCCCCCGCGGGTCTGTCAGTCGGTATTGGAGCCCCCCTCTGTAACCTACCCACCCCTCAAACATTGTTTAGAAAAGTAGCAGCTAACAGGTCGAAAATAACCAATGATCCTCCGCGATTCCTATTGTTTGACGACCTGTTAGCTGCTACAGCCCCAAAGGAACCTTAGGGATAGATGATACCTCCGCAGAGAACCGGGAGGGTACCCGATTGGATTTCTTGAGGGCATAAACCAACAAACTGCTGCAACATTGTATAAAGGAAAGTACGTGAGTATGACAGAGTGATTTTATACAAATTTTTCATTAAGAAATCTTGATATAGTCAAACAACACTACAAGCCACAAATGTTGCTGAATAAGGTATTTTGTGCATTGACTTGCAACTATAAATCGGTAGTCATATTGTGCACGTAATTTACAGACACATTAATCTGATTTCGCCTAATCAAAGTGTTTATACCATGTGTGGTGATACGAACAACATCGTCTCAAATTTCATTGACGATAACAATACTTATTTTTGTTCAGAAAACCGTTGGAACCTGCACGGACTCAGCTTCCGAACTAGATTCATATATCGTACAGCAATACCAAATTATAATTTTGATTCATTAGATTTCAAAATATTTTTATCGAGACTAGTGCTTTTTAACTCGAGTGTTAAGCGTGCTTGAATGGTATCAAATTTCATATTGACTTTTGTTGCTGTTATGATGTCATCAGTGGCATCAAAAAGACTGTCACACCTCAAAATTTTCAGTCTCGACAAGTCTGTATGTTGTAGGGGCACTGTCTGTGCAAGAATTTTGAACAAATTTTCCGAGGAAGCTTGCAAACATTGCGAGACAGTAAGCCATAGGTACGGAACTGCAACCCTCATAAGAAATGATTGTGCCATTTTGAGCGAGCCATTTGTGAGGGAGTATCGACCCTCTAGTTACGGGCTGTGCTGTTAATGGTTTATCTTGAATGATTTACTGTAGTTTCAATTTTAGGAATGTTCAGTGCTGCAGCGAGCCAGGGTCTCATTCATCGGTGGGATATCGACAACGGGTTAACTATGATAGATAAATACCTTTATGCGAATGAAGATTTCATTAAGGTGGGCTTTTTGACAAGTTTTTTATAATTTTTAGCTATAATTTTTAATACTTATTAATCATATTTGGTGAGCAATATGATTACCTATATCGCAAAAGCATTATTGACAGATCGGAGTTAAGAGGGTATGCCTTAATTTTTTTCTCGAGAAAGAATCCGAAATCGTTAAAGCTGTTAAAATGGCCAACCTGATTTCAGCATTCTCGGTCGAGTGTTGGCGACGCCGTGAATACCCTGCGACAATCTAAATAATCTAGTTTGTACAATAATAGATTTCTGAATGTGTTGTCATATGGTTTATCGGCTACCGCGGACAGCAAAATTTAGAAAACGGACAACTCTGATAAATTAGATGCTTCCTAATTAGATATCTTGTGGCAAATACTATTGAATGTCAAGTCGTAGAGTATAGACACTCGCTATGAAACTGTTGGTATTTGTTTGAAACCTCTGTTTTCGAAAAATATTGTGTTATTGTCATTTGCCGCTCTCAAACCTTTATCTGTATTGTATTTTAGATTTTAGTTCAATATCATACTGGCGTCCCCAAGACAGCCTCGAAAGTGCCTTGAGAAGCCAAACTAGAAGGCCTTCCAGATTGCAGTGGGTGTGGGTGGAGGGCCGCAGAATTCTGTTTCCCCAGGTCAAACAGTAAACTGAGGATTGAAAAATGTGGACATGCTGTGAATATAGCTGATTCAAAACTACTATATAACGAAATTTAGTGGCGGCGCTTTATAGTCCAGCCGGAAATAATTTTCGGGTTTTTTCTCATTCAGAAAATATTAACATACTTTTATCCCCGCGGAGATAAATTTGGTTATTTTTAATCGCCCAGAAAAGTACCTGGGGAGTTCAAAATATCTGGGCTACCACATACCTCTCCGTCGGAAAGCCAATTATACGGCCCACCATGTCAGCTATTCTATGTAATGTTATACCTCGCTGAATGATTAAATATAAGAGTATGCTCTGTTGTAGGCCGGTAGTCTGCTAGCTATTGGCATTATTTCAAGCGGAGTTCAACATGTATGCGATCCCGCAGCAGCTCTTCTTTTGGACTACGTTCAACATGAGAAACAAATTCATCGTATTGGTTCTATACTCGGGTGAACTATTTTTAATGTTTGCTGTTAGTTGTATAATTTTGTTTTGAAATTTCTTTCAAAACATTTTTATGGTTTATTGGTACTGTAGCATGTTTATTTCATTATTATTTTGTATGTTGTATCACATGCTTTGGGCAGCCAAACTATCATTTCGGAGTAAACATTGTTTCAACGTTTCACCACAGTAGAATGATTTAAGTTTTCATATGTTTATCACGAATCGTTTTTGTAACTTCTTTAGATACCTTGTTTATATGTGGCTGTTTATTACGCTTATACATTACTAGTGCAACATTACGACGACTTCACATTTCAGCCTGTTGGTGCACTTTTAATATTGTGGTGTACGGAAATTTCGGTAGACACAAGAGTCGATGCAATCTATTATGTTAAATAACTTCGCTTTACAGTGCATTAGAATGTGCAAAGAATATTGAGCTTGTTTTTCCTATTTCTTCACACAAGTGTAAGCTACAACACCAATGCGACAACCCAATGCTTCCTGCTTATTAATTTACTACAGTGCCATTATGTGTCTTTATCAGCAATTCTCATATATATGCGAAACCACAACAGACAACTTCAAGTATTTCACATTCAGCTTCAGTACTTCACTTGGCGATGGAAACTAAGGCGAGCTTGGCTATCCTGTGTTCATTACATTCCTAAGCCCTTTTTAAATGCACAGAAAGACAATATTCTCGCATCGGGAGAAACAGTGGCTATAATTTTTAAGTGGCTTCTTCTGAAAGCGGAAAAGGTGGGACTGTTTGCTAAGCGGAGGCATAGGGGATGTCGAGAAACTGCCAAACCTTGTCATTCAGTTAATTCCACGATACACCTGGCAGTGCTGCATGCTTTTTGATCGCGAATTTTTTTTTCACAGACTGGCTGAGCCAACCGGTAAAATAACCCCATATGCCCATCATTCACCCTCAAAAAAGGGGGTTAATTAAACTTTACTTTTTATTTTACAGTCACAAGCAAGAGCAAATGCGGACGCGGATGGACGATTTTGTGCGTGGACTTGAACGGACGCAATTTCGTCTGGACGCGGTCGGGCGCAATTTGATCCGTATACAGCCATCTTTTGCACACTTTATGCTTTATTTTGTTCGTGCCTGTACCTTATTTGTAAGATGGGGAGGCACTCCCAGCGATGCCGGCAAAAAATTGAAATTCCGGTTCCGGCAAAATGTATTTTTAGAATGCGATAGACCGCTAAATGAACAAACAAATTATATATAGTAGTAACTATACAGTTGTAAATTAACCTGGGGCAACAGAATTTCTGGGTTTTCTGGCCGCTTCAATACCCTCAAGCCTCTCCAGTAGCATTAGCTGAAAGATAATATTAATTGTCGTTACTATTGCAGGCTTGGTCTGGCATACGCGAATTCTTCTCGCGAGTCGGTGAGAGAGCAGGTCCTGCCAGCGTTGCAAGAAGTTTTGAATGATCCGAAGGCATCAGCAGAAGTATGCTTTTACTAACTGATTAATCGCACTCGTTTTCAGCGCTGTAAATAAGTGCAATAAGACTTTTGTTTTAACATAGTTCATTAGGAGTTTCAATGCTAGCACTCATTTACGTTATAACAATAAGGAATGTGTCTCGATTCCCTTATCATGATACAACGTAATTCCCCACAAGATCGTTAGTAATTTTTGTATACGAAATAACTCTCAAATTGTCATAAATTCGGGCAATGTTTACAAAATACCACGTGGCACCTGATGTTGATAAAATATATATTTATTACCTCACGTTTATTGCAAGGTTTTTAACTTGTTCTTCGAGACGTAGTTCCGCTCAAACCGGGTATTGATGCTTTAGTAATATTGAAAGCCGCATTATGTGGAGTCTCCGATAATTCTAGGCTTCGGATTTAGTTTGAAAGCCATTTTGGGTTGAGGATGGCGCAACAAAAGGTTTGCGTATCACAACATTTGCTTGTGTTTCATATAAAACGCGTTTAAGTGCTTTACGAATTCTTTTAAGTACCGTCATTTTCTTTTTTCCATTACAGGTATTGGGGATCACTGGGCTATCACTTGGACTTATTTGCGTGGGTACCGGCAGCATGAACGCCGAGGTAGCGATGCAGATTTGGGCCGCTTTGGAAGAAAAATCATCTGATCTCTCCGATTCCAATTATCGATTCCTTGCGCTCGCTATTGGTTTGATTTATTTAGGTACGCGCATAGTTTTTCTTAATCAGAACGTAGTTAACGTAGAGGAGATTGTGTGTTGTAGGAGTGAAAGCTTTTAAATTCCCGTCTGTGTGTGTGTTATGATCGGCCATAACTGGGAAACGACTTAACCGATTTTCATGATCTTTTGGCTCATTCTAACTGGCATGGTCGATTTACGCAAATCTCCGAGCGTGTTTTGATTTAGGGTTTGGTTCCGGAATCAGGGATCAAAATGAGGAATTCTTTACCCCTTTTAGTGCCCTTCACGGAAGCAAGGTTATTTTATCTTAGCTTTTGAGTTTTTTCTTTGATTGGTTTTGTTTCATAGTAAAATGATATATGCTGGAGCCTCTTTCTTGTTTTTCGATTAAGGCTCCGTTTCTGCAGCTATGGGGTCTCAGGTATGGGACCTTCGTGGTTCCTCGACACGAAATTCGAAAATTTGTTCTGACATCTTGGCGGCTGTAAAGTTTGACTTGTGGATTTTCGGGCATGGAAACTTACTGGCAGTGTTGATTTTGCTCTGCGAACCATGGTTCGGGGTCAGAGGCCAAAATGGGGTATTTTTACCACATTTTAGTACCCTTCACACAAGCAAGGTTATTATATTCCCACGAAATTTATTCTCTGATTGATTTAATTTCATAGTAAAATGATAAATGCCGATACCTCTTTTTTGTTTTTAGATTAAGGCTCCGGTTCTGGAGTTATGGGGTTTGAGGTATTTCACTCTCATTGTTCATCGAACCAAATTTCGAAAATTTGTTCTGAAGTCCTTGGCGGCTGAGTATTTTCACTTGGGGGTTTTGGGCGCGGGAAACTCTTTGCGGGTGTTGATTTTGCAGTACGACTTATGGCCCATTCGCACGGGGTTATGACGCCCCCAAGGTTCCCGGTCAGAGGTCAAAATGACAGTTTTTACCCCATTTTAATACCATTCACAGAAGCAAGGTTTTTTATCTAAACTTTCAAATTTTTTCCTCTGCTTGAATTTATTTCATAATAAAATGATACAAGCCGGCGCCTCTTTTTTGTTTTCCCATTAATATTCCGGTTCCGTAGTTATGGGGTTTGAGATATGGCTCCCTCGTGGTTCTTCGACCCAAAACTCTGACGTCTTGGGTTTTACTATGGGGTTTTTGGGTATGGGAACTTACTGGCAGTGTTGATTTTGCTCTGCGACCTGTGGTTCGATGGGTACGGGGGTATGGCGCCACCATGGTTCGGAGTCAGAGGTCAAAATGAAGCTTTTTACCTTTTTTACCCCATTTTAGTACCCTTCAACGAAGTAAGGCCATTTTTATCTTAACTTTCGAGTTTTTTCTCTGGTTGGTTTTATTTCATAGTAAAATCATAAATACCTAGGCTTCTTTTTGTTTTTCAGTTGAGGCTCCGGTTCTGGAGTTATAGGATTTGTTGTATGGCACCCTCGTAATTCCTCGACCCAAAATACGAAAATCTGTTCTGACGTCCTGGGCGGCTGAAAAGTTTCACTCGGGATTTTCGGGCATGGGAAACTCATTGCCTTGTTGGTTTTGCTCTGCGACTCATAGTTTCATGGGTACGGTGACATGGGGCCCTATGGTTCCTCTTCTCAAAATTCTTAATTTTATTGTGACGTCCTGGTAGGCTGATAGCTTGCAGTTGGGATTTTTCGGGCATGGGAAACTTATTGCTGGTGTTAGTTTTGTATGCTTCACTACGCTCTGCGATCTCGATAGGCTTACTAGTAATAGTGATCCCTGTTGGATCGTTTTGGTCGATGTTTTCGTAGTGTTCTCTATCATACAATTTACGACGTTTGCAGTTCCATGGATAGTCTAGATGGTTCATTGCTTACGCTTGGGTATGCGCGCTGTTTCTTTTCCACATAGTTAATGGCGAATGTAGCAGTAAAAATATAAATAGATTTCTGATATTTCACAATCGATAAATTGATAATCACGTAACTATTGCAGGACGTCAAGAGGAAGTTGATGTTATCTTGGAATCTCTGCGTGCTCTTCCGTCGCCTTACAGAGATATGGCTGTCACGCTTGTCGAATCTTGCGCCTACGCGGGAACTGGCAACGTTCTTAAAGTCCAGGAATTACTTCATATTTGCTCTCAACCACTATCAAAGGTATGAGATTAGTTAATGAAATGGGATATAGTTACGTAGTCACAGATAAGCTACCTTCATCATTTGGTATATGTAATTCGAATGTATTTCCAAGTTGTTTTCATTATAGCTGACTGTGTTTATTTAGCCACGTGTATTTTTACATTTATATTCGTGTATTTGATTGCTTATATCAGTTCTCATGAAACTGGTGACAGAATATTATTCTTCCGTTAGCCAACAAAACTGTACAGTCACGGAGCGCGCAGAAACAAACGTAAGTACGTTTGTTTCTAAACGAAAATTTCAGCGTTTGTTTTTGTTTACGTTCGTTCATAAACGAACGCTACGGTATTTGATCGCAAACACGACGACGTTTGTTTGCGTTTATCTTCGTTTATAAGCCAGCGCTCTAGCGTTCGTTCGTTTTTATGCGCTTGTTTCGACCGTAGCTTGCGGATGATGTCTGGTGGTTCCGATATCGTAAAAGTTCTGTACTTTCACAGAAACGCTCTTGCACGCATGATTTGTATCACTTTCATCATGTGATCTGTTTTACGTAGCGTTATTCCGGATATAGTAAAAGACTGTACTTTCATAAAACGCTATTGCGTACATAACTTGTATCATTTTCAGTATGTAATATCTTTTTTCGCAAACATGTTGCTAGGTTTATCACATTTCCGTAAAAGCACGCTAAAAATTATATAATATTGCTATAAAATAACGTTATAATTATAAATAGAATAATGTTTATATTTCATAATGTAACGTTATATGATGTTATATAATAACATTATCTAACGCTATACAATATTGCTACAAATATATAATAACATTAATTATAATAGAATAACGTTTATATACGTAACATATATCTCACGTTGTATAATATTTAAGTTATTGTGAATAACGAACCAATATTTCAGGACGATAAGGACAAATCCGACGGTAAAGACAAGAAAGACGATAAATCAAAATCGAGCACAACATCGAAGTCTGAATTGCCGGACGGTTGGCTTCAGCAAGCAGTTGCTGTTCTTGGGATTGCACTGATTTCTTCAGCCGAAGATGTCGGAAATCAGATGACATTTAGAATGTTCGGCCATTTGGTAAAAGTTATAACGGTTGTGTTAATATTTTCTGGAACGATTTGTTTCGCTTTTGCTGTTTCTATTTGCATATATGTTCACTGTGTTATATTTCTGTACAGATAACATTGGGATTTATAATTGAATTTAAATGGAAATAGATTGTTTAGTATTGAGAATTAACTTAAATTGAGATTGTTTGGCGTTCCGACGCAAAATATAAAAAATTGAACATTGAGAAATATAAATGCGTTATAACATTTAGCTCGTTTCGTTTGTAGTATTTTCACTTATGATTTAATATTTTGCAATCGCCTATTTAGTATGATAAATGCAAAACCGCGTAGCGTCAGTGCCAATTTATTTCAAATACTACGAAATCTATCCTTTTATGTTTTCTTTTAACAAATTGTAGCTCTATTCAATACTGCTCAATAAATTTTCGGACAATAATGTCTTAAATTTTTATTTTAATTTTCAGCTTCGGTATGGTGATGTTTGGATACGTCGTGCCGTTACCCTCGCAATGGCTCTCGGATCAGCAAGCAACACAAAGCTTAATATCTTAGAAACCCTGGGTAAATTTTCACACGATGCAGATCCCGAAACATCGTATTGTGCAATTTTTGCAATGGGCATAGTGGGCGCTGGTAAGCACTGCTTTATATTCATCAAAAGCTTACCACCTTTGTGTTTATTATCTAGACGATGAAAGGCAAAAATACTAATGTTGAATGACAGAAGTCCCAGAACCAGCTCAGAACGACCGTGCTTTGCCTTTGCCTGAATTACTATGTGAAGCCATGGCTCCAACATCTGTCATTCCCGGCTACCCTCACTTGTTTTAATTCTGTTATAGTAATCATTAAATTTTGCCGTGACGGATTTTTGAATTTTATAGATCTCATGGAAAGAGAACATTTTGTCCAGTTAATTTAAAAACTGGATTCTTAATATTGTAGTTTACGCCTAGGCTGACCAGAGTGGGGGTGGGTGGAATCCCATTTTCCAAAACCCCCATGTTCGTCCCTCTTTGCACACAGCTGAAACCCCTATGTCCAACAAAATTCTTTATTTATTAATGTCCTAAAGTTATGTATTATGTATGTTAAAAGTGAAATGCTATTAGGATGTGGGTCAACCCTCACTTGCGCAGCGAGTGCTATTCCTGTGAGCAAACGAAGTTTATGGTCACACAGATAGGTTTTTCACCCACCGCATTATTAGTTTGCCAGCCTCGAAAACCTTTACATTCGCAGATTCAACACATTACAGCATTAGAGTGATACCCACAAAATTTGCACAGATCAAAGAGAAGTCACAAGGCATGCAATTTTATACCATAACGTGTATGTTGGTCACAGGTACAGTCAAATAAATCACTTCATTGTTTTCAGTACACTGGAAAACCTTAATGAACACAAATACAACAAATTATAACATTACGTTGAAAATCACGAAATCATAGATGGCTCGTGGGGGAAACGCCATGGGATACAGTACCATTCCAAAAAATCTATATGGGTCATAAATAAGGTGCACTCAAGTAAATCATTTCGTCGTTTTCAGCATCATCCAAAACCTTTACAGCAACAAATTATAACATTAGATTAAAAATCACGGAGTCATGCTGGCTCAATAGTGGTGTCATTGCATACAGTATCATTCCAAAAGTCTTCATCGGTAACAGATACACTCAAATAAATCTTTCAAGATCCTCGAAAACCTTTATAATCACAAAAACAACAAATTATAGCATTACAATAAAAATGGTGAAATCATGCATGGCTTAAGGTGGGGGGTACGACCCAGTACCATTCCAAAAAGTGCATCTGTCGCAGATACACTCAAATAAATCACTTCATCGTTTTCAGCATCCTCTAAAACCTTTGTAACAACAGATGCAACAAAATATAACATTACATTGAAAATTAAGAAATCATGTATAGTTCTTGAAGGCAGGGGGTCCCACGGGATGCCGTGCCATTTCAACAAAGGTAAATCGGTCGCAAATGCTTTCAAATTAATCACTCTATCGTTTCTAGCATTCTTGGAAATCTTTGTAATAACAGATGCAACACAAATATGACATTCCATTTAAAATAACGAAATCACGCATGATTCTTGCGGGAATGCTGGGTCCCCACAGGATACAGTACCATTCCAAACAGGGAACATTATTCTATAGGTTTTTAACGACCTCAAAGCCTTTATAGCGACCATATAATGACAATTATTTTAAAAATATGATATATAAAGGGTTAAAATGGACATTTTAGGACAGCATTTTGTGTTGCTATGTCTTCACTCGCGAGTGTGACAAAAATTGTTGGTCAACCAAGTTGTAGATCTTATCAAGACGAACATAAAACGTATACCACATTGTTTAATACGAGGCCTGTTTTCTGAGACATAACTAAATCATTTTCCCCGGTCGCAAAAATTGAGGTGGTACCCTCTTTAAAAACGACCCATCATATTCTTGGGAGGGTTACATAGATGAACGGGTCGTATTATAAGCTATAATATGCTAAAACATCAGAATATCTTCATTCGTTCTTGGGATATTTGGAAAAAAACTAGCCGAACGGACAGACAGACGGATTAGGTAAAATTTCTCAGTCGACAGTTAGAAGTGCGGAAAAAATATGAAAATATGTAGCATATAGGACAAAATGTTGTTCTCCTCCACACACGTTGAAAATTTCCTCGAGAATGATTAAGCGGCCATCAGATGTCTCCCAATTTTCGGAAGGATTTGGACAGGCCAGTACGGAATAGTTGAAATTGAAAATGTCCATTTTAACCTTTATAGACCAGATATTTTTAAATAATTTGTAATTAGACGCCGCTATAAAGGCTTTGAGGTCGTTAAAAACCTATAGAAATAATGTTCCCTGTTTGGAATGGTACTGTATCCTGTGGGGACCCAGCATTCCCGCAAGAATCATGCGTGATTTCGTTATTTTAAATGGAATGTCATATTTGTGTTGCATCTGTTATTACAAAGATTTCCAGAATGTAGAAACGATAGAGTGATTAATTTGAAAGCATTTGTGACTGATTTACCTTTGTTGAAATGGCATGCATTCTGTACCCTGCCTTCAAGAACTATACATGATTACTTAATTTTCAATGTAATGTTATATTTTGTTGCATCTGTTGTTACAAAGGTTTTAGAGGATGCTGAAAAATGAAGTGATTTATTTGAGTGTATCTGCGACAGATGCCTTTTGGCGGACTGGGTCGTACCCCCCACCTAAGCCATGCATGATTTCACCATTTTCATCGTAATGCTATAATTTGTTGTTTTTGTGATTATAAAGGTTTTCGAGGATATTAAACATCTATTCGAGCTTATCTGTTCGACAGTAAACTTTTGGAATCGTTGAGAATTGCAATGATACTCAGCTATTGAGCCAGCATGACTCCGTGATTTTTAATCTAATGTTATAATTTGTTGCTGAAAGGTTTTGGATGATGCTGAAAACGACTAAACGATTGACTCTAGTGCACCTTATTTATGACCCATATAGATTTTTTGGAATGGTACTAGATCCCATGGTGTTTCCCCCACGAGCCATCTATGATTTCTGATTTTCAACGTAATGTTATAATTTGTTGTATTTGTGTTCCTTGAAGGTTTTCCAGTGTACTGAAAACAATGAAGTGATTTATTTGACTGTACCTGTGACCAACATACACGTTATGGTATAAAATTGCATGCCTTGTGACTTTTCTTTGATCTGTGCAAATTTTGTGGGGTATTACTCTAATGCTGTAATGTGTTGAATCTGCGAATGTAAAAGGTTTTCGAAGGCTGGAAAACTAATAATGCGGTGGGTAAAAACCTATCTGTGTGACCATAAACTTTGTTTGCTCACAGGAATACACTCGCTGCGCAAGTGAGGGTTGACCCACATCCTAATAGCATTTCACTTTTAACATACATAATACATAACTTTAGGACATTAATAAATAAAGAATTTTGTTGGACATAGGAGTTTCAGCTGTGTGCAAAGAGGGACGAACATGGGGGTTTTGGAAAATGGGATTCCACCGACCCCCACTCTGGTCAGCCTAGGCGTAAACTAATATATTAAGAATCCAGTTTTTAAATTAACTGGACAAAATGTTTCTCTTCCATGAGATCTATAAAATTCAAAAATCCGTCACGGCAAAATTTAATGATTACTATAACAGAATTAAAACAAGTGAGGGTAGCCGGGAATGACAGATGTTGGAGCCATGGCTTCACATAGTAATTCAGGCAAAGGCAAAGCACGGTCGTTCTGAGCTGGTTCTGGGACTTCTGTCATTCAACATTAGTATTTTTGCCTTTCATCGTCTAGATAATAAACACAAAGGTGGTAAGCTTTTGAATGAATATAAAGCAGTGCTTACCAGCGCCGATTATGCCCATTGCAAAAATTGCACAATACGATGTTTCGGGATCTGCATCGTGTGAAAATTTACCCAGGGTTTTTAAGTCTTAAGCTTTGTGTTGCTTGCTGATCCGAGAGCCATTGCGAGGTAACGGCACGACGTATCCAAACATCACCATACCGAAGCTGAAAATTAAAAATAAAAATTTAAGACATTATTGTCCGAAAATTTATTGAGCAGTATTGAATAGAGCTACAATATTGTTAAAAGAAAACATAAAAGGATAGATTTCGTAGTATTTGAAATAAATTGGCACTGACGCTACGCGGTTTTGCATTTATCATACTAAATAGGCGATTGCAAAATATTAAATCATAAGTGAAAATACTACAAACGAAACGAGCTAAAATGTTATAACGCATTTATATTTCTCAATGTTCAATTTTTTTATATTTTGCGTCGGAACGCCAAACAATCTCAATTTAAGTTAATTCTAATACTAAACAATCTATTTCCATTTAAATTCAATTATAAATACCAATGTTATCTGTACAGAAATATAACACAGTGAACAGATATGCAAATAGAAACAGCAAAAGCGAAATAAATCGTTGCAGAAAATATTAACACAACCGTTATAACTTTTACCAAATGGCCGAACATTCTAAATGTCATCTGATTTCCGACATCTTCGGCTGAAGAAATCAGTGCAATCCCAAGAACAGCAACTGCTTGCTGAAGCCAATCGTCCGGCAATTCAGATTTCGATATTGTGCTCGATTTTGATTTATCGTCTTTCTTGTCTTTTCCGTCGGATTTGTCCTTATAGTCCTGAAATATTGGTTCGTTATTCACAATAACTTAAATATATATACAACCTGAGAATATATGTTACGTATATAAACGTTATTCTATTATAATTAATGTTATTATATATTTGTAGCAATATTGTATAGCGTTAGATAATGTTATTATATAACATCATATAACGTTACATTATGAAATATAAACATTATTCTATTTATAGTTATAACGTTATTTTATAGCAATATTATATAATTTTTAGCGTGCTTTTACGGAAATGTGATAAACCTAGCAACATGTTTGCGAAAAAAGATATTACATACTGAAAATGATACAAGTTATGTACGCAATAGCGTTTTATGAAAGTACAGTCTTTTACTATATCCGGAATAACGCTACGTAAAACAGATCACATGATGAAAGTGATACAAATCATGCGTGCAAGAGCGTTTCTGTGAAAGTACAGAACTTTTACGATATCGGAACCACCAGACATCATCCGCAAGCTACGGTCGAAACAAGCGCATAAAAACGAACGAACGCTAGAGCGCTGGCTTATAAACGAAGATAAACGCAAACAAACGTCGTCGTGTTTGCGATCAAATACCGTAGCGTTCGTTTATGAACGAACGTAAACAAAAACAAACGCTGAAATTTTCGTTTAGAAACAAACGTACTTACGTTTGTTTCTGCGCGCTCCGTGACTGTACAGTTTTGTTGGCTAACGGAAGAATAATATTCTGTCACCAGTTTCATGAGAACTGATATAAGCAATCAAATACACGAATATAAATGTAAAAATACACGTGGCTAAATAAACACAGTCAGCTATAATGAAAACAACTTGGAAATACATTCGAATTACATATACCAAATGATGAAGGTAGCTTATATGTGACTACGTAACTATATCCCATTTCATTAACTAATCTCATACCTTTGATAGTGGTTGAGAGCAAATATGAAGTAATTCTGGATTTTAAGAACGTTGCCAGTTCCCGCGTAGGCGCAAGATTCGACAAGCGTGACAGCCATATCTCTGTAAGGCGACGGAAGAGCACGCAGAGATTCCAAGATAACATCAACTTCCTCTTGACGTCCTGCAATAGTTACGTGATTATCAATTTATCGATTGTGAAATATCAGAAATCTATTTATATTTTTACTGCTACATTCGCCATTAACTATGTGGAAAAGAAACAGCGCGCATACCCAAGCGTAAGCAATGAACCATCTAGACTATCCATGGAACTGCAAACGTCGTAAATTGTATGATAGAGAACACTACGAAAACATCGACCAAAACGATCCAACAGGGGATCACTATTACTAGTAAGCCTATCGAGATTGCACAACGTAGTTAAGCATACAAAACTAACACCAGCAATAAGTTTCCCATGACCGAAAACCACCAAATTCAAGTTATCAGCCTACAAGGACGTCACCATAAAATTAAGAATTTTGAGAAGAGGAACCATAGGGCCCCATGTCACCGTACCCATGAAACTATGAGTCGCAGAGCAAAACCAACAAGGCAATGAGTTTCCCATGCCCGAAAATCCCGAGTGAAACTTTTCAGCCGCCCAGGACGTCAGAACAGATTTTCGTATTTTGGGTCGAGGAATTACGAGGGTGCCATACAACAAATCCTATAACTCCAGAACCGGAGCCTCAACTGAAAAACAAAAAGAAGCCTGAGGTATTTATGATTTTACTATGAAAATAAAACCAACCAGAGAAAAAAACGGAAAGTTAAGATAAAAATGGCCTTACTTTGTTGAAGGGTACTAAATGGAAAGGCAAAAACTTCATTTTGACCTCTGACTCCGAACCATGTGTACCATAAATCTGTACCCATCGAACCACAGGTCGCAGAGCAAAATCAACACTGCCAGTAAGTTCCCATACCCAAAAACCCCATAGTAAAACCCAAGATGTCAGAGTTTTGGGTCGAAGAACCACGAGGGAGCCATATCTCAAAACCCATAACTACGGAACCGGAATATTAATGGGAAAACAAAAAAAGAGGCGCCGGCTTGTATCATTTTATTATGAAATAAATTCAAGCAGAGGAAAAAATTTGAAAGTTTAGATAAAAAACCTTGCTTCTGTGAATGGTATTAAAATGGGGTAAAAACTGTCATTTTGACCTCTAACCGGGAAGCTTACTTGGGGGCGTCATAACCCCAGTACAAATGGGCCATAAGTCGTACTGCAAAATCAACACCCGCAAAGAGTTTCACACCCCAAAACCCCCAAGTGAAAATACTCAGCCGCCAAGGACTTCAGAACAAATTTTCGAAATTTGGTTCGATGAACAATAAAATTGAAATACCTCAAACCCCATAACTCCAGAACCGGAGCCTTGATCTAAAAACAAAAAAAGAGGTATCGGCATTTATCATTTTACTATGAAATTAAATCAATCAGAGAATAAATTTCGTGGGAATATAATAACCTTGCTTGTGTGAAGGGTACTAAAATGTGACGGAGTCCCCATTTTGGCCTCTGACCCCGAACCATGGTTCGCAGAGCAGAAATCAACACTGCCAGTAAGTTTCCATGCCCGAAAATCCACAAGTCAAACTTTACAGCCGCCAAGATGTCAGAACAAATTTTCGAATTTCGTGTCGAGGAACCACGAAGGTCCCATACCTGAGACCCCATAGCTGCCAGAACGGAGCCTTAATCGAAAAACAAGAGGCTCCAGCATCTATCATTTTACTATGAAACAAAACCAATCAAAGAAAAAACTCAAAAGCTAAGATAAAATAACCTTGCTTCCGTGAGAGGCACTGAGAAGGGGATAAAAGAACTTCCTCATTTTGATCCCTGATTCCGAAAATTAAACCCTAAATCAAACACGCTCGGGAATTTGCGTAAATCGACCATGCCAGTTAGAATGAGCCAAAAGATCATGAAAATCGGTTAAGTCGTTTCCCAGTTATGGCCGATCATAACACACACACAGACGGGAATTAAAAAGCTTCACTCCTACAACACACAATCTCCTCTACGTTAACTACGTTCTGATTAAGAAAAACTATGCGCGTACCTAAATAAATCAAACCAATAGCGAGCGCAAGGAATGATAATTGGAATCAGAGATAAATGATTTTTCTTCCAAAGCGGCCCAAATCTGCATCGCTACCTCGGCGTTAATGCTGCAGGTACCCACGCAAATAAGTCCAAGTGATAGCCGAGTAATCCCCAATACCTGTAATGGAAAAAAAGAGGAAAATGACGGTACTTAAAAGAATTCGTAAAGCGCTTAAACGCGTTTTATATGAAACACAAGCAAATGTTGTGATACGCAAACCTTTTGTTGCGCCATCCTAAACCAAAATGGCTTTCAAACTAAATCCGAAGCCTAGAATTATAGGAGACTGCACATAATGCGGCTTTCAATATTACTAAAGCATCAATATCCGGTTTGAGCGGAACTACGTCTCGAAGAACAAGTTAAAAACCTTGCAATAAACGTGAGGTAATAAATATATATTTTATCAACATCAGGTGCCACGTGGTATTTTGTAAACATTGCCCGAATTTATGACAATTTGAGAGTTATTTCGTATACAAAAATTACTAACGATCCTTATGAGAAAATTACGTTGCTATCATGATAAGGGAATCGAGACACATTCCTTATTGTTATAACGTAAATGAGTGCTAGCATTGAAACTCCTAATGAACTATGTTAAAGCGAAAGTCTTATTGCACTTATTTACAGCGCTGAAAACAAGTGCAATTAATCAAGTAAGTAAAAGCATACTTCTGCTGATGCCTTCGGATCATTCAAAACTTCTTGCAACGCTGGCAGGACCTGCTCTATCTCACCGACTCGCGAGAAGAATTCGCATATGCCAGACCAAGCCTGCCAATAGTAACGACAATTAATATTATCTTTCAGCTAATGCTACTGGAGAGGTTTGAGGGTATTGAAGCGGCCAGAAAACCCAGAAATTCTGTTGCCCCAGGTTAATTTACAACTGTATAGTTACTACTATATATAATTTGTTTGTTTCATTTAGCGGTCTATCGCATTCTAAAAATACATTTTGCCGGAACCGGAATTTCAATTTTTTGCCGGCATCGCTGGGAGTGCCTCCCCATCTTACAAATAAGGTACAGGCACGAACAAAATAAAGCATAAAGTGTGCAAAAGATCGCTGTATACGGATCAAATTGCGCCCGACCGCGTCCAGACGAAATTGCGTCCGTTCAAGTCCACGCACAAAATCGTCGATCCGCGTCCGCTTTGCTCTTGCTTGTGACTGTAAAGTAAAAAGTAAAGTTTAATTAACCCCCTTTTTTGAGGGTGAATGATGGGCATATGGGGTTATTTTACCGGTTGGCTCAGCCAGTATTGTTAAAAAAAAAATTCGCGATCAAAAAGCATGCAGCACTGCCAGGTGTATCGTGGAATTAACTGAATGACAAGGTTTGGCAGTTTCTCGACATCCCCTATGCCTCCGCTTACAGCAAACAGTCCCACCTTTTCCGCTTTCAGAAGAAGCCACTTAAAAATTATAGCCACTGTTTCTCCCGATGCGAGAATATTATTCTTTCTGTGCATTTAAAAAGGGCTTAGGAATGTAATGAACACAGGATAGCCAAGCTCGCCTTAGTTTCCATCGCCAAGTGAAGTTCTGAAGCTGAATGTGAAATACTTGAAGTTGTCTGTTGTGGTTTCGCATATATATGAGAATTGCTGATAAAGACACATAATGGCACTGTAGTAAATTAATAAGCAGGAAGCATTGGGTTGTCGCATTGGTGTTGTAGCTTACACTTGTGTGAAGAAATAGGAAAAACAAGCTCAATATTCTTTGCACATTCTAATGCACTGTAAAGCGAAGTTATTTAACATAATAGATTGCATCGACTTTGTGTCTACCGAAATTCCCGTACACCACAATATTAAAAAGTGCACCAACAGGCTGAAATGTGAAGTTGTCGGTCTGGCATACTAGTAATGTATAAGCGACAAACAGCCACATATAAACAAGGTATCTAAAGAAGTTACAAAAACGATTCGTGATAAACATATGAAAACTTAAATCATTCTACTGTGGTGAAACGTTGAAACAATGTTTACTCTCGAAATGATAGTTTGGCTGCCCAAAGCATGTGATACAACATACAAAATAATAATGAAATAAACATGCTACAGTACCAATAAACCATAAAAATGTTTTGAAAGAAATTTCAAAACAAAATTATACAACTAACAGCAAACATTAAAAATAGTTCACCCGAGTATAGAACCAATACGATGAATTTGTTTCTCATGTTGAACGTAGTCCAAAAGAAGAGCTGCTGCGGGATCGCATACATGTTGAACTCCGCTTGAAATAATGCCAATAGCTAGCAGACTACCGGCCTACAACAGAGCATACTCTTATATTTAATCATTCAGCGAGGTATAACATTACATAGAATAGCTGACATGGTGGGCCGTATAATTGGCTTTCCGACGGAGAGGTATGTGGTAGCCCAGATATTTTGAACTCCCCAGGTACTTTTCTGGGCGATTAAAAATAACCAAATTTATCTCCGCGGGGATAAAAGTATGTTAATATTTTCTGAATGAGAAAAAACCCGAAAATTATTTCCGGCTGGACTATAAAGCGCCGCCACTAAATTTCGTTA
>JASANE010013353.1:0-43090 GCA_030248225.1 Trileptium ribeirensis | reverse complement strand
TGTTGTATGTAAGCCTTCGTTCAGTTACGTATTGCTCCACACCTGAAGTTTACACTCAAGAGTTTGTAGAAAGCCTTTCAGTGAACTATTTGGTTCATCGTATAATGCAGACCGCTGTTGTCATTCGCACTTCAGATTCTGATGTGCCCGAGTCAAAATTTGCAACAGCTCTTTTGGCAAAACCGTTGTGCTACATTAATAGAGAAAGCAAAAGTCGAAGAGTTGCGCCCAAGGATGCCTCCGACCGCGGGTAAAGATACGCGATGTCCGAGTTTCATCGAAATCGCTGAGCCAACTCGGATGCCAAAGCAACATCTCATCGAATTCTAGTTTTGTGAAAAGTCTCTGACGATACTACGAGTCAGTATATGAATCTGATGAACGCCTTTTTCACGAGCGCCGAAGGTTAGCGTAGCAGTTTTGTTACGAATGCTCCTAGGATGCAACGGTATTAGTAGTGCCTTTGTGTGTATAGTCCACTGGTGTTTTAATCGTGTTGTGACGGCTTGATTGTGCCCAATTATACCGATACCCGTGTAATATGGGAGCGCATCAGGCGGCGGTTTAGAGAGTTGCCTAAAATACATAAAATTTTCTGAGTTTTTCGCTATGGCAAACGCGAGGGCGTTCTATGATTATTTTTATAAATTGTCCGTCATAAAAATTTTGGTCGAAGGCACTCTGAAGGTGCTTGTACCCCTAGATAGATGTGAAAGGGAACGTTTTACATGTGATTCAGCAATACGAGTTAGCGATTCAGTCGTTTTCTCAAACATATATCAGGCATGAACCTTAGATGTAATATATCAGGTAATGACACTAACTACATTACATGTTGTCGAAGCTACTTGTTCGAAAGAATATCAGGTTTATTGTAAAACGTCATGCATTTTTGATTGTACATAGTTACTTTATTTTTTTTGAATCACGCTGAGTTGGTTTCGATTCGACACGCCCAGAATATCTCAATTATATCTCTGTGACTCTCAATTATATTCAGACGTTGATGGTCTGGAACAGTATGCAAATTAATTACCTTGAGATGGTAAGACATCTGGCACCGTGTAAGTTTAAAAATATTGCTCTAGTCTTTATTCTAAATGTTGGACAAATAAGGCTTTAAAACTGTGTTTCGCGGCATTCCAGTCCAAGCAGGCTGCGTAAAAATTTTCTCAACTTGATGGCGCAAGAAGTCGTCTGATAGGGTTTCGAGCCATAAAAGATTGCAGATATTCCACTGAGTTGCAAATGGGTTTCGTGCTGTAGTTCAAAGGTTTTCTATTATTGTTTGCTCTGTGGCTTACCTTAAATTCTGGCAGGTAGAAAACTATAACGACGTTTAAAAATAAATTTCAGTCCCGGCCAAAAAGTAAGTGCGATCCAAAAGGACCGATATCGATCGAAATAGCAATCGACCGAAATTTCATTAAATCGCAATATTTCGAAATTTCATTTGAACAAAAATAATCGAAATTTTATTAACCTGAGGTTTATTTAATGACGCTAAAATCGAAATTTTGTTTAACACTGAAATGGATCGAAATTTTGTTTAGTCGAAAACGGTCAAAATCGATAGCATTTAGTGTAATCCAAATTCCAATCCTTTATTTTGCACCTATTTCTGGCCGTGACTATAGGTGCAGACAGTAAATGAAATCAGCTACGCTGAGATGTAAGACTACTCTTAGCAAGTTGAGCTGATAAGAGCACCATGCTCACAGAATGTCCAATCGTATTGTGCGTCGAACAATGTCATGTCGGCAATATGTAATTACTGATAGAAAACGGCCGGAATTTTTTATAGGGCGAACCGGGCTGACCCCTCATTGACTTTGCGTGACGCCTAAAACTGATACTGCCCCCTAATCCTTGCAAAATCTTCATTTTTGACCACCACGAATTTTGTTTCCCCACATTTATTCCATCTTTTCTCAATTTTTGTTAAAATTTTGGCTATATTGCTTTAATTGCTAAAATTTTGTCGAACATTTTGGAAAAGCTTCGATATTTGTAAAAGTCATTGTCTTAACCCCTTCCCACCTGAACCTTTGTTAGGGGTCACATTTTACCTTGGGTTTCGGACGACCCATAATTTCAGAGGCGTAGAGTTGTCCGGAGGGCTGTTGGATAAAAGACAGTTGATTCGCTTTTGAAATGTTCACAATAGCGAAAATGCTTCGTCTGATATGAGATGTCTTAGCTTGCACAGCTTCATAAAAGTTTGCTGGCTTTGAAGTTTTAAGCTATCACAACCGAACCCTCACATTAATACTCTTACACATCAACATACTCATGTACATGTAAATACCTTTTATGCATACATGTAAACCATGTGATTACGCGATCATTGTTTCCGTATGAAAACGTTGGCAGCTATTTAGTAGTCCTATGTGTTATACTGGCTATCTGTATTTTTTATTTCACTCAAGTCATACCTTTATAGACGTATATAGTCTGCAATTTTGTATTCTCTCTGCGTGCTTAACCTTTTGGGTGAGCAATTATTTATCTTTACTTTTCAACTCTATGACTTCACCATATCGATGTATTTCGTTATTTCGTTTTAGATGCACGTTGCAGTCGATGCTTGTCTTCTGCATCAGTCCTCGCCGTTGTTCGAGCAAGCAGCTGATATAACCGGTGGCATTTGTTTGCAAATTCCGCGGCCGTACACGTCGATTCTTCAATACCTAGTCACAATATTTGGACCTTCAATACCCGAGCGAACGCGAATGGTGTTGCCGGTAGCCGCCAATGTTGACTACCGCCCTGCATGCTTTTGTCATCAACGCTTAATTGACATTGGCTATGTTTGTTCGGTATGCCTATCGGTTTACTGCGCCTGGAGACCAATTTGTTCAACGTGTGAGTCGGTTTTTCGGCTGCCACCAACATTGAAAAAACCAGCAAGTTCGAGCAAAAAACGTAAGAAAAACGGGGTCGCTGTTTTAGCCCGTGTTGCTGATAGTAATTCATAGCGTGGTGTATTATTTCTAAGATGTTGTGTAATATTTACAGCAGTTACAATTGCGTAATAGTAATGGTTGTGCACATAGTTTTGGTGTTTGCACCGTTCTAATGATTGCGTACTCAAATTCAGGCAAAACCGACACGAATTGGAGTTTTGTTTGGTTTTGTCATTTGGGATCCCCAAATATTTCGGTTGTAACTCATGCAAAACGCTGCGGGCACGTATTTTTCTTATCGATGCATGCAATTTAGCCCTGATGGATTTTACAGCTATGAGCCAAAGATTGAAACTACCCTAAGAAGTGAAATTTCAAAATTATGACAAACAGCTCTTTTTTGCGTGCAAACAATGGATTTACAGTGTAGGCTTTCGTGGTGATGCGGAGGCGCGCGGAAGAATTTACCAAGTATTAAGGAGAATTGGAAAATAATTTTCAATAATAATTATTGTGTATGTTTCTTAATATTTGAGTATATATGGTATTAATTTTTGGGGCGTCTTACTGGCTAAAATTCTACATTTTGTACAAATTTGTTAATTTTAATTTGTTTATTATAAGGTTCAGTATCAGTGTGTCAGGTTAGACAAAGACTCTGATATTAGGCTTAGCATATCGACGACGGCAGAACCTGCATATGATATAGCTTACGCTCCTCGGCTTTGATTTGGCCGCTTTTGTGCATGCGCTACAAAGCTATAAGTATGGAAAATTCCTTCAAATTTTATGTTTCGTACAAGTTGTATATATAATAAATTTCAAAAATTTTTGTGATTGGAGGAAGAAAAGGTGCTACGGTTTTGAGTGGGATAAAATGCCTGTTCTCATTATTGTCATCATCTAGGGCCAGTAATGCATTGTCAGTGTATTATTGTTATTCGTCGGCATTAATGGCGGCTTAGTCAGCTCGGTTTGGCACACCGTAGAATTTACTAAGTGTAAACTAGTTGCAGTTGCCTTGTTTACTCTGGTTCCATGGGTAACTAAATAATAGTGTGTCAATCTTCACTATTATTGTCTCAAATAATTCTGGCCGAGCTTCTAGATTTTTAAAAATCCGTGGTCACGCACGGCTGCAACCAAAATGAGAAGTCCGGCCCATGGACCGGGCCGCGCTTTGGTCTACCTTTCAACCATGCAATGTGCACGTGAACCCATGTTAGATGTCGCGGGTGTTTTTAGGCATTAACCTTGTTTTTTTGGAAGGTGTTCAACTCATTGAACATTCTATAGTTTTCAAGTGTTGGTCTAATCTCCGACTGAATTATCCAACCCAGCCCTCCCGAAGATTACCCCAGGGTAGATAACTAAGAATCAGCATGTTTTGAAACATCGGGGCAGCTGAAAACGCCCCTAAAGCGTAATTTAAATGGTGCTTTTCCATTATCCCCTCCAGTCCGCATTTGCCCAAAAAGGGTCAAGATTCTGGAAATTTTAGTATTTTTGTTATCCTCGAGACCTCCCACAATGATCATTTAGATCAAAAAATTGAATTTTTACACCTCTAAATTTTTCGGCGTCCCAAGTGAACCCAAGTAAAATGTGCCCCTCTAAAAAAAGTGAAGTGACGGAAGGGATTAAGACGAGCTGTCTTGTTTTATAACGGAATATGTTAAAAGCTTTTCCAAAATGTTGGACAAAATCTGTTCAATTGCTGAGCCATCTCAGCCTCCGAATATTCCCGCCATAACCTAGGATGCGGTTACTGGATCCTGTTAAAAACATCACTATTCGATTCAGCTCGTCGCGTCGAATGGTGAGTAAAGATGTAATAAATGTGAAGAAAAAAAAATTGGCGATCCCTTGGGACTCAAAAACTGAAAATTTAAAAAATTCAATTTTTGGTCTATATGATCAGGGGAGGCCTGCGTTTAGGAGTCACACAAAGTCTAAAATTTCCAGAATCTGACCATTTTGGGCAAATGCGGGCTGGGGGATAATGGAAAAGAACCATTTAAATTAGAGTGCAATAGAGAATCATACTCGTATGTAATCTTGGTATGATATACTGACAAATGTACACATTGAAGAAGATAGTTTGCTTAACTCTGCCATAAGTTTGACGTATATGCATACTTATCACACAAGCATCAGTATATAAATATAAATTTTACTTTACGTTGTAGACTGTTGAGTGTAAAATAATCCAGAAGTTGATAAAAATCTATTCCGGACGTTAATTATATTTGGTGTTTATATTTGGCTGGTAGTGATAAAATATCGATTATTTAAATTTTTATACACTGATCTGAAATTAACACGCTTAAAACTAGGACCATAAAATTTTTTTGGAGGTGGATTGTTGTGCAGTATTGCCGGTGTATTTAAAAGGTTGTGTGCTTTTGACAGTTTTATACTGTGATGAAGTTTCTCATGTGTTTAATGAAGCATGAACTTATGTTAAGAATATAATAAAATTTATCCTTTCGGCTGTTAGTATGTTCGGCACACAACGTTTGCCAAAATTCCATTCCTATCTGGTTGCCACATTGGCCCAACTGAATCGTAATCAGTCCACGTAGGCATATTTACCTGGATTTCTTTAATGTACCTTTACGTTAAAGAGCTAAATTATATGAATTAATAGGATAAGTTAAAAGCTTGTACATTACCCAAGCCTAAACTGCTAAACCGGATATAAAATGCAATATTTGAGGCATGAAAACAAGGTGAAATTATTTATTAGTTATACATTACGACACTACGATTGATATGGTTAAACCACGAACACCATCCATAAACGAGCAAAGCTCCCATAAGGAAGAAGTTGTATGACTCTAACACTCAGTCACACCACTGCGTATAATATAAGATCAGATTGATTTTTAGCGCTTTCCTCGAAGAATATGTTGCAGGGTTGTCCATTTTTCAAGGAGTATTATTAGAAACAAGGAGTATTATCAACTAGAAACATATTATTTATGCGAGAAATAAATATTTTTCTGCCAGAAATATGCTTCCAGGCAATGAGCAAAGTTGAAAACAGAAACCTGTAAAACCCCGTCAGGCGCCAAATCCGTATAGCGTTTCCCTGCAGCCAGTAAATTTTTTTTAATAATTAAAAAGTACACAAAACCAATAACATTATTAACGTTACAAGAAGCATCGCAACGAGGAAAATGAGCGAGATGACTGACCTCAATTTTTTTCAGAAATATACCGTAACATCTCAGTATGTAAATATAATACGCTCGTCAAACACATATTACCAAACATACTAACAGCCGAAAGGATAAATTTTATTATATTCTTAACATAAGTTCATGCTTCATTAAACACATGAGAAACTTCATCACAGTATAAAACTGTCAAAAGCACACAACCTTTTAAATACACCGGCAATACTGCACAACAATCCACCTCCATAATAATTTTATGGTCCTAGTTTTAAGCGTGTTAATTTCAGATCAGTGTATAAAAATTTAAATAATCGATATTTTATCACTACCAGCCAAATATAAACACCAAATATAATTAACGTCGACTAAATTTTTTATCAGACTTCTGGAATAATTTACACTCAACAGTCTACAACGTAAAGTAAAATATATATTTATATACTGCTGCTGGTGTGATAAGTATGCATATACGTCAAACTTATGGCAGAGTTAAGCAAACTATCTTCTTCAATGTGTACATTTGTCAGTATATCATACCAAGATTACATACGAGTATGATTCTCTATTGCACTCTAATTTAAATGGTTCTTTTCCATTATCCCCCAGCCCGCATTTGCCCAAAATGGTCAGATTCTGGAAATTTTAGTATTTTTGTGATCCTCGAGGCCTCCCCTGATCATATAGACCAAAAATTGAATTTTTAGAATTTTAGGTTTTTTTTGAGTCCCAAGGGAACCCAAAATTTTTTTCTTAAAAATTAAATTTTTACTCACCATTCGACGCGACGAGCTGAATCGAATAGTGATGTTTTTAACAGGATCCAGTAACCGCATCCTAGGTTATGGCCAAAAATATCGGAGGCTGAGAGGCTCAGCAATTGAACAGTTTTTGGCCATAATTTTGGATGCTTTTAACATATTCCGTTATAAATAACAACACAGCTCGTCAATCTGCGTCAATTCAATTTTTTGAAGAAGAAATTTTTGGGTTCACTTGGGACCCAAAAAATTTAAAATTTTAAAAATTCAATTTTTTGATCTAAATGATCATTGTGGGAGGTCTCGAGGATAACAAAAATACTAAAATTTCCAGAATCTGACCCTTTTTGGGCAAATGCGGACTGGAGGGGGATAATGGAAAAGCACCATTTAAATTAGCACTTTAGGGGCGTTTTCGGCTGTACCCCGATGTTTCAAAACATGCTGATTCCTTAGTTCTGTACCCTGGGGTAATCTTCAGGAAGGTGGGTTGGACATACTGTCGGAGATTAGACCAACACTTGAAAACTATAGATTGTTCAATGCGTTTGAACACCTTCCAAAACAGACGAGGTTAATGCCTAAAAACACCCGCGACATCTAACATGGGTTCACGTGCACATTAGTGGTCAGAAGGTAGACCAAAGCGCGGCCCGGTCCATGGGCCAGACTTCTCATTTTGGTTGCAGCCGTGCGTGACCACGGATTTTTAAAAATCTAGAAGCTCGGCCAGAATTCTTGAGACGATAATAGTGAAGATTGACACACTATTATTTAGTTACCCATGGAACCAGAGTAAACAAGGCAACTGCAACTAGTTTACACTTAGTCAAACCTAGGTGCCAAACCGAGCTGACTAAGCCGCCATTAATGCCGACGAATAACAATAATACACTGACAATGCATTACTGGCCCTAGATGATGACAATAATGAGAACAGGCATTTTATCCCACTCAAAACCGTAGCACCTTTTCTTCCTCCAATCACAAAAATTTTTGAAATTTATTATATATACAACTTGTACGAAACATAAAATTTGAAGGAATTTTCCATACTTATAGCTTTGTAGCGCATGCACAAAAGCGGCCAAATCAAAGCCGAGGAGCGTAAGCTATATCATATGCAGGTTCTGCCGTCGTCGATATGCTAAGCCTAATATCAGAGTCTTTGTCTAACCTGACACACTGATACTGAACCTTATAATAAACAAATTAAAATTAACAAATTTGTACAAAATGTAGAATTTTAGCCAGTAAGACGCCCCAAAAATTAATACCATATATACTCAAATATTAAGAAACATACACAATAATTATTATTGAAAATTATTTTCCAATTCTCCTTAATACTTGGTAAATTCTTCCGCGCGCCTCCGCATCACCACGAAAGCCTACACTGTAAATCCATTGTTTGCACGCAAAAAAGAGCTGTTTGTCATAATTTTGAAA
This sequence comes from Trileptium ribeirensis, assembly GCA_030248225.1. Taxonomy (NCBI): domain Eukaryota; kingdom Metazoa; phylum Nematoda; class Enoplea; order Enoplida; family Thoracostomopsidae; genus Trileptium; species Trileptium ribeirensis. Next base: position 34,795 of record JASANE010013353.1, on the reverse strand, counting down.
TTTCACTTCTTAGGGTAGTTTCAATCTTTGGCTCATAGCTGTAAAATCCATCAGGGCTAAATTGCATGCATCGATAAGAAAAATACGTGCCCGCAGCGTTTTGCATGAGTTACAACCGAAATATTTGGGGATCCCAAATGACAAAACCAAACAAAACTCCAATTCGTGTCGGTTTTGCCTGAATTTGAGTACGCAATCATTAGAACGGTGCAAACACCAAAACTATGTGCACAACCATTACTATTACGCAATTGTAACTGCTGTAAATATTACACAACATCTTAGAAATAATACACCACGCTATGAATTACTATCAGCAACACGGGCTAAAACAGCGACCCCGTTTTTCTTACGTTTTTTGCTCGAACTTGCTGGTTTTTTCAATGTTGGTGGCAGCCGAAAAACCGACTCACACGTTGAACAAATTGGTCTCCAGGCGCAGTAAACCGATAGGCATACCGAACAAACATAGCCAATGTCAATTAAGCGTTGATGACAAAAGCATGCAGGGCGGTAGTCAACATTGGCGGCTACCGGCAACACCATTCGCGTTCGCTCGGGTATTGAAGGTCCAAATATTGTGACTAGGTATTGAAGAATCGACGTGTACGGCCGCGGAATTTGCAAACAAATGCCACCGGTTATATCAGCTGCTTGCTCGAACAACGGCGAGGACGAGTGCAGAAGACAAGCATCGACTGCAACGTGCATCTAAAACGAAATAACGAAATACATCGATATGGTGAAGTCATAGAGTTGAAAAGTAAAGATAAATAATTGCTCACCCAAAAGGTTAAGCACGCAGAGAGAATACAAAATTGCAGACTATATACGTCTATAAAGGTATGACTTGAGTGAAATAAAAAATACAGATAGCCAGTATAACACATAGGACTACTAAATAGCTGCCAACGTTTTCATACGGAAACAATGATCGCGTAATCACATGGTTTACATGTATGCATAAAAGGTATTTACATGTACATGAGTATGTTGATGTGTAAGAGTATTAATGTGAGGGTTCGGTTGTGATAGCTTAAAACTTCAAAGCCAGCAAACTTTTATGAAGCTGTGCAAGCTAAGACATCTCATATCAGACGAAGCATTTTCGCTATTGTGAACATTTCAAAAGCGAATCAACTGTATTATCCAACAGCCCTCCGGGATTATTTACGCCTCTGAAATTATGGGTCGTCCGAAACCCAAGGTAAAATGTGACCCCTAACAAAGGTTAGGTCGGAAGGGGTTAAGACAATGACTTTTACAAATATCGAAGCTTTTCCAAAATGTTCGACAAAATTTTAGCAATTAAAGCAATATAGCCAAAATTTTAACAAAAATTGAGAAAAGATGGAATAAATGTGGGGAAACAAAATTCGTGGTGGTCAAAAATGAAGATTTTAAGGATCAGGGGAGGTGCGTTTTAGGCGTCACGCAAAGTCAATGAGGGGTCAGCCCGGTTCGCCCTATAAAAAATTCCGGCCGTTTTCTATCAGTAATTACATATTGCCGACATGACATTGTTCGACGCACAATACGATTGGACATTCTGTGAGCATGGTGCTCTTATCAGCTCAACTTGCTAAGAGTAGTCTTAGTCTCAGCGTAGCTGATTTCATTTACTGTCTGCACCTATAGTCACGGCCAGAAATAGGTGCAAAATAAAGGATTGGAATTTGGATTACACTAAATGCTATCGATTTTGACCGTTTTCGACTAAACAAAATTTCGATCCATTTCAGTGTTAAACAAAATTTCGATTTTAGCGTCATTAAATAAACCTCAGGTTAATAAAATTTCGATTATTTTTGTTCAAATGAAATTTCGAAATATTGCGATTTAATGAAATTTCGGTCGATTGCTATTTCGATCGATATCGGTCGTTTTCGATCGCACTTATTTTTGGCCGGGACTGTAATTTATTTTTAAACGTCGTTATAGTTTTCTACCTGCCAGAATTTAAGGTAAGCCACAGAGCAAACAATAATAGAAAACCTTTGAACTACAGCACGAAACCCATTTGCAACTCAGTGGAATATCTGCAATCTTTTATGGCTCGAAACCCTATCAGACGACTTCTTGCGCCATCAAGTTGAGAATTTTTACGAAGCCTGCTTGGTATGGAATGCCGCGAAACACAGTTTTAAAGCCTTATTTGTCCAACATTTAGAATAAAGACTAGAGCAATATTTTTAAACTTACACGGTGCCAGATGTCTTACCATCTAAGGTAATTAATTTGCATACTGTTCCAGACCATCAACGTCTGAATATAATTGAGAGTACAGAGATATAATTGAGATATCTGGCGTGTCGAATCGAAACCAACTCAGCGTGATTCAAAAAAAATAAAGTAACTATGTACAATCAAAAATGCATGACGTTTTACAATAAACCTGATATTCTTTCTACAAGTAGCTTCGACAACATGTAATGTAGTTAGTGTCATTACCTGATATATTACATCTAAGGTTCATGCCTGATATATGTTTGAGAAAACGCACGAATCTAACTCGTATTGCTGAATCACATGTAAAACGTTCCCTTTCACATCTATCTAGGGGTACAAGCACCTTCAGAGTGCCTTCGACCAAAATTTTATGACGGACAATTTATAAAAATAATCATAGAATGCCCTCGCGTTTGCCATAGCGAAAACTCAGAAAATTTTATGTATTTAGGCAAATTTCTAAACCGCCGCCTATGCGCTCCCATATTACACGGGTATCGGTATATGGGCACAATCAAGCCGTCACAACACGATTAAAACTCCAGTGGACTATACACACAAAGGCACTACTAATACCGTTGCATCCTAGGAGCATTCGTAACAAAACTGCTACGCTAACCTTCTGCGCCGTGAAAAAGGCGTTCATCAGATTCATATACTGACTCGTAGTATCGTCAGACACTTTTATAACTAGAATTCGATGAGATGTTGCTTTGGCATCCGAATTGGTCAGCGATTTCGATGAAACTTGTACATCGCTATCTTTACCCGCGGTCGAGGTATCCTTGGGCGCAACTCTTCGACTTTTGCTTTCTCTATTAATGTAGCACAACGTTTTTGCCAGAGCTGTTGCAAATTTTGACTCGGGCACATCAGAATCTGAAGTGCGAATGACAACAGCGGTCTGCATTATACGAAACCAAGAGTCCACGAAAAGGTTTTCTACAAACTCTTGAGTGTAAACTTCAGGTGTGGTTAACAACAACAGCAATAATCTAACATGAATCATGGCATGTAATAAAAATTTTATTCAGCAAAAAAGACCGAAACACTTTCACAGCCACACACAATATTATTTAAGGTAACCCCGACACTATTGATAGCACCCACTATTTCAGAGCCACGATCATGAACAAGGTAAGCGATGCTTCGAAACCGATAAATTATTTCGGCGCTGTCCTATTAGGCGGAAAATTCTCAAATCTTCAGAAAACACGACTATTGGACAAAATTTTGTATATTCGTATTTGGCGCGAACTGTTGAGTTCCAAGGTTTCCAATTTGACACCCAGAAACCCTTTTAAAATTTTCGGCCCTATATGGCTTTGAGCCTAAAAAATCGAAAACATTCGATTAAAAAATGTGCGTTTGTGAGCATCTTTACTATCTAGCTAAGAGTGGTGAAGCTTCCACGCATGACAATTTTGAATGGCGATATACGGACTACAAAAATTGCCGCTGAAAATTTTCTATCCGAGAAAATCGTTATTTACCAATCACAACATCTTTATGACAACGTTTATTAATTAGAGTAGCATACATAGATAATCTGAGAAATGAATGTCGGATCCCTAAACAGCATATATTGAACAAAAATACGGTAACAGATTGGCATAATTATTGCCGTGATAATGCGGTAGCCTTCGATCGTGACCAATGACAGCAATTAATAATATGGGGCCTCTGAATTGAGGTAGAAATAGATGAATCTATGTTGTTCACCAAAAATATATTAATGGGCAACGTCGTCGTGAACACGATTGGGTATTAGACATAATGGAGACACATTTTTCCTTTGTCAAGTTGCCTATCATGCCAGACAAACAATAATACTACTCATACTTCAAAACATACGGCCCGGCACCAAAATTTTAATCGGTAGTTTGGACGCATAGTTACAATCAGAATTAAGTGCTCAAAAATCGATGGAAGCTTCGTTCGATTTCGATCGTTTGCGTTTAATCGAAAATCGATTAATTTAACGAATTTCTATTGCGTCAAAATAAACAAAAATATTTCAACAAAAATGTTAGTTTGCGTTTAATTTAACGAATTTCGTTTAAATGAAAATCGATCGATTGCGTTTTCGTTCGGTTTCGTCTGCGTTCGATTTTATAAGCACATAATTAGAGCGGGGTGGACGAGGTTTCGAGAACTAGCTCCGTTTCTGACTTCAAGAGGCCCTCCGCCAAAAATGAAAGGAAAGGTATATGCTGCATGTGTCCGTAGTCGAATGATATACGCAAGCGAAACCTGGGAGATGACATCAGAAAACACTGCAGCACTTAGTCGTGCAGAAATGCGTATGATACGCTGGATGTGCGGTACCAGCCTTCGTTATCAAGTGTCAAATGCTGAACTCAGAGCTCTTGTGGGCGTCGAACCGATAGACAATCTACTACGGGCCAATAGACTACGATGGTATGGGCATGCGCAGCGTAAAGCACAAGGCGACTGGGTGAAGAGAGTAACAGAAATAGATGTCATTGGGTCCAACCCACGTGGACGACCGTAAAAGACCTGGCAAGAGACATTACGTCAAGACATGGCTTCATGCGGTTTGCAACGAACAGATGCCAACAACAGAACACTATGGAGGAACGCCATTCGAAGATCTCAGTCCAACCCAGCGGTGCCTGGACAACGGACTCAAAACCGGAGATGATGATGATGATAATTCTGATTGTAACTGTATATTATCCACGGCATACGAAATTTGCCCAATCCAGCCGACACGAGGTTGTCAACCATCGTAACCGCCAACTCGTCAAGCCCCGACGTCCCCGTTCCACATACTCAGAATATCGATGGATTATAGAGTTGCCTTAACCAATTCATCCGCAACCGCCGTGGCGTCAATCCGAAACTCTTCAATCGATACGTAATAGAATACACTTGGCGTCACGAACTCAAACATAATATGCTAGGCAACATGATTGGTCAAATCCACAATCGCTACCCAAATTAAGGGTAAATGTATACTATGTTTCTTATAACTGACTTTTAGATACATCTTACTTAGCTTAATGCATAGAGCATAGTCAAGCTCGCCAACACCGAACTTACAGTATTAATTTTTCCAACTTTCTAGCACGTTTATTTACCGAAATAACAAATATAATCCTGCGGCACGTCTCATATATACGCAGCGACCAAGTATAACATAATGCAGACATCGTAGTTAAATTTTGACACCTTCACCATGCTCAGAAACATATAAACTTGTTTCCCGGCTTCTCCCACTGCTCCAGTGAGAATTATTGTTAATTTATAATTTTTCACTTTTGACACTTGATCGTTGCATCAAATAGCATGGTGCAATCCACACCGCACTAGTAGTCCAGAGCCAAACCATGTCCATATTTAGATACAGAAGTAAGGGGTTTTTATGAAAGGTTGATCAAAAACTAGGTTAATCCAAACATCGAATGTCGAGTTATGGCCAAAATAAAAAACCTGAAATTGAGATCTTGGCCTTTGCTACCCCCTTAACCTTATTGGGCTCTCCAAATTGGGAGCGGGGTGGGCGCCCCCTGGCATTTTTCTGTTCCCCCTGGTTCAAAACAGGTGCACCCTGGCAAAATTTTGGGCTCCCCCGGTTCTTCGCGTCTCGGAAAATTTTTTTGTTTCCAATCTGTCCAAAGTACATAAACTTTGACCAACATTTGTACTAAAATTCCGTTCTGAAGCCAAACATTTCGGAAATTTTTTTCAAAATTTGCTTCAAAATTGCTTTTTCTCTCCATCTAAAGCGTTTTGGCACTGTTTCTGACACGATTTTTAACCGTTTTTCGCTTGGCAAAATGCCCCCTCGCAAAATCGAGCGCCCTCCGGTTCCGAACCAAGGGCCCCCCGGCAAAAGTTTCAGCGAATGGAGAGCACATAACAGCTTTAGGGGGTCATGGTGAGAATCTCTTTAAAGACAGTGCCCGCAAACCTTTTCCTGCCTTTCCGCGTCAAAAGTTTTACCATGGGAGGTAGGGCGGTGGACGATTTTAAGCGCAGATTTAGGCGTTTAAATGCCGAAAAACAACCCATTACCCATTTTTACATCGATTAAATATCGAGAATAATGAACAAAAATAAAGCATAGCTGAAAAGGGGTTACCCTGATATCGAACAGATCCCGTCTGGGGTACGAGATGATTAGGGTCCAGCAACTATGGGGAGATAACCGAAAATATCATGGGTCCCTTCCATGAATTACCCCATATAGGACTCGGCCATTATTTCTTATTTGCCCAGATGTCTCATTACTTCCTTGATATGGCCTTTATTTTTCAATCTGCTACTGTAGTATGTGTTCTAACATAAAAATTTCCGCACACCACACACGCACAAACCCAAAATATCAATCGGGTTCAGTTTAACAATTTTCGGTCAAAAACGTCAGCAGTGTTTAAGCTCAAAAAAGGGAATGCTGGATATCGGTCACAATAACAACTATCGAAAAATCTATCTATCCAATTATGAGTGTAATAGTTGTCAATAAGGTTTTTTGTGTATTTTACGGTGTAAATATACAATTTAGAAAAAATTTACACAGTACCAAATAAATTAACACACCTGTTATTGTTGCTTTAATTGTAGCAGTGGGTGCTTAAAACTGGCAAGCGTACAAGCTGGCGTCTTGAATACAGATGTTTTAAAACTTGAAAAGAATTTGGAAACGTCAAATTTCATATGTGTGTATTCTTATTCAATTCAGTAATATACCTCACCTTATACACCAGCGTAAAAACCTTAGAGGTGTAAACTGCAACATAAGACATTGTCTACAACTCTGGAGTTTATATTTTATGAACTATATGCAATTAATTGATAATGAATACACACAATGGCAAAATTTTACACACTTAATTGATAATGAATACACACAATGGCAAAATTTTACACAATTTATTGATAATAAATACACACAATGGCGAAATTTTACACACTTATTTGATAATGAATACACACAATGGCAAAATTTTACACACTTAATTGATAATGAATACACACAATGGCAAAATTTTACACACTTAATTGATAATGAATACACACAATGGCAAAATTTTACACACTTAATTGATAATGAATACACACAATGGCAAAATTTTCCACACTTAATTGATAATGAATACACACAATGGCAAAATTTTACACACTTAATTGATAATGAATACACACAATGGCAAAATTTTACACACTTAATTGATAATGAATACACACAATGGCAAAATTTTACACACTGATAGAAAATTTTACACAATATTTTACACGCACTTGATTTTCAAAAAGAAAACCCTGTGTTACAGACAGATAATGCATTGTTACTCATAACCGATATTTGACCACGAACTACGATAATCAGCATAAAAGATGACTGATCTATCCCAGGAAAACATTGAAGCACATCCAGAACGTCTCAATATTTCTGTATTTGGTTGTAATTTCAAAATGTTGGATGAATTTGGTTCAAACTTTTGCACTACGCTTCAGTAATGTTTTGACTTGACAAATTTGTCTATTTGGAAACGACGGAACTCGTACTCCAACTGAACATCGCTAGACTGCTACAGAGAACACTAATGAGGAACTTATTCAATTCTGAACATAGTGAGTGAAACGAGCGAAGCAAAATTCTTACCAGCCGTACTGTAGTACAATTTGATAATGTGAGCTATTGGGTTTTTAGGGTGACACGCATAACTGCACTGGAACTTTGACTGAGCGCATTGATTCGCGCGATTACTCACGTAACCTTCTAGTCTCTGTTTGTGCCCTTTAGTTAGGACCAAAGCCCGATTTCAACATTCTTACCCGAAAAGCAGACCAAAGAGGATCGGGTCATGAAAGAGCCCGAAAAAATCACATTTATTTGTTGTTGTATCTCGCGAACTGGTATAATATCGAAGTCAAGATCGCTCATTTTGCATAGAAAATATATAAGAATGTATGACGCTTTGCTATGCTGCGCTTTTAGAGTGAAAATTTGCGTAAAAAGGCTTTTAATGGGCCATGAGACTCAAAATACATGGAATCGGCAATATCTCCGTAGCCGCATTTTGTAGATGAATTATTATTATCCCCTGTATATCTGCAAATGGTGCCCTGATATTGTCATTACTTAAGTCCCAAAATGCATGAAAGCGTCAATATCTCCGTAACCGCTCGAGCTACGCCGGTACCTATTATTGGTCTCATTGTGTAGGGCAATTTAACCTCTATGCAGATGCACTTGAATCCCTAAATATGCAATAAAGTGCCTATATATCCTGAGCTATTAAAGCAACATGGTTGATATTCGGCTCAAACTGTAGATTGATGCTAAATAATACATAGCGGTGTACGTCACTCTAAATTACATATTCAAGGCTCAGAATTCACTGTCTTGGCGATAAAAGAAACTACCCGTTTATAACGCACCAAGAGAACCGTGCATCAAAGTCACCTGTTTCCTCAGATTGTTGCGTCGATACACCGGACGTACCATCTTCACGACCACATACTATGTTCCGCAATCGCAACCGAATGGTGTCCGCATTGAAGCAATCTTCAGCAACTTGTTCGACTTTCGATGATGACGGCTCACCTTTACCACAAAACAAAGCTGTTGAACCTAAAATAGAAAAATAACTACTATTGAGAATATAAATAAAAATTATTTATATCTGAACCAAGTCATATATTTATTAATAAATGTGAATTCTGTTATTTCATTTAAAAGACAAGGAGGGAGTTACAAAGAAAAATAACAAACTACTTTGTGGCTGTTATAAATCACTTCAGCACCGCAAGTGGACTGTATTTCACTATAAACAGAACCGGAAAATCACTACACACAAAAATTCTGGCCATTGCACCTCAAACTTCCAAAGTTGCAGCGTACATCTTCTATAGTTACAAGCAAAAATTTTAAACTGACGTGCAAAAAAAACTATAAAAACACATAAACAAAAACTAACAAAATGTAAATTTTACAAAAACTTGAGCTTGTAGTGAACCAGATGTCCCCCAAAAATGATTAAATATGGATTTGCAGCATTGGCCTATTATACCTTTTTTACCGGAGTTTCGTTGGGCCCAAAATTCTAGGGTGACTCTCAGGGGTTGACGGGACCATTTAGTGGGATTTTATAATGCCGAAAAATACTCAAATTGGTGGATTGCACACATATTGCACTGAGATTACATATTATGCTAGTATCTCGCAAACGCCTGGAAAAGGAGTGATCATAGCCGCTAAGAATATATTACAAGCTTCAAATATTGGCGGTAATTGATGTCTGCGTGCTATTTAAAATGTGTTGTGCAAAAATGGTACGACCCTAAAGACCATCCACAGCCCTGTTATGACATGATACAGCAACAACAACTCTCTGACGGCAATACCACCATATTCAGCGTGCGTTAAAACCTGTATAAGAATGATTTGATCCTCCCGCCCACTGATAACATGCCACAAAAGCGAAAGGGTCTGTGAGAATCGGTCGGCAGACCATTAAACACTTCATACTCCTCTGGAATGACATCACACAGCAACCATAAATGTACGACAGCAATAAAGTTGGATTAAACGAGCTCGAAACCTTATAATATATAAGGATGGCGTGACGCTCGTGCCCCGCAATAATATGAGAAAACAAAAAATGGTGTTATGTTAAAATTATTGCTTGATATATACCTTATTTTGAACCCGTAGCGGCCCAGGAAGTCGCCTGACAAAAAGTGATGTACAGCAAATTTGTAGCTCCTGATGAGCTTATTTGGATAGTGGTCTCCGTTTTTACTCCGAAGCGTTTATCTCGAAATATAGATTGCTAAATATAGATAGCCAAATGGCCAAATTTTAAAAAATGTGACCCTTGACCCACTGGGGCCCCTTTTCACCCGGAAGACATGACCTGCATGTTTAGCTTCTACCGAAAGGACACAAACAGACTGAATTTGCGATAAAATAAAAAAAATTGTGAAGATCCATCCATCCGGTGATAAGTTATTATCTCCACGAAAGGACAAAAGAAATTTTACGATTTTTGCCGCTAGCAAAAATATGTTGGTTTCGTTGTTTTAAAAATGTGCGTTGTGTATGTCTTTACCTATGTGAGGTGCTGCATGGGATGGGTTATATATGCTAAATTTTGGCAACAAAATTGTGAAATTTTGGCATTCTTACAATAATTATTAGTTGTACGTTGTGGGTTACATGTGGCTGCAGATTTTCGTAGTAGCTGGATACGATAAATGCAATATGTACTTGGTTTGAGCTGGCATAATTGTACAAGTACTATTGTCCTACAACGTAACTGTTATCTTAAAATTGCAATTTTCTTGAAAGGTACTATTTATAAATTTAGAATCTTACCGCCTACGTTTTTAATGTTTAAGTTAACAGCAACAAACCCTGTTTGACTAGAGGAAAAATCTTGCGGCAAGTAATGGCAAATGTACTAACCTGTAAATACCATGATATCAAAAACCTACGCAGCTGTTTTCAAAATTGTTATTTAGACAATAATTGTCTTATGTTGTGGTCTCACAAGTACATGAGAATTAACAGATAGACACATTTGGTAATTTGTCGCATGTTACTAAACAGGAACAGGTGAACTATATAGCTTAGGTAACGGCATTGTTAACAAATCCTGGCCAACGGAGTACTTAAAATTATAAATATATAAGAGATATTGATAGCGTTTCTTGTGCCTTATAAACTGCTTGATAGAGACCGAGAAATGTGTTAAGTAATTATAACAGTTAAGCAAAGGTTTGCTTAACTGCTATAATTACTGAACACATTTCTCGGTCTCTATCAAGCAGTTTATAAGGCACAAACAACGCTAATATATTTATAATTTTTAAGTACTCCGTTGGCCAGGATTTGTTAACAGTGCCGTAATTTCGTTTTTATGTAATTCGAATCAAGAATAGCATTTCAGTTATGATTTAGTTTGTTAGCTAATTTTGACTTTAATATAAAACTTCTATTACAAAATACGCCATGCAATATCCAAACGACATGAAACGATTCGATTCCGGCAAAATTAACCAACCGGGACTCCTGTTACTTCCTTATTTAGTACTGCATTACGTACGATCGAATATATGAATACAACGACATAAAAGCGGGCTGCAAGCTACAACAGTGCGCGTTAAAGTAGCCAAATAGCATCACACAAATATATGTGAGTTGAAAAATATTCGCCTGAGAATTCCGTGGGTAAAAAATGTCGGAACATGAGAGCCAAAATCTAGGGGGTCTTCTGACATGTTTAGAGGATCAGCGCATCGCGTTCGAACGTCGATTCCTGTAAAAATCCGGTATAAGGCCAGAAAATGCCTTAAATGTCACTGGAATCAAGACCATCGTGGAGTTATATTAACGACTGAGGTGGGAAAACTGAAAAAAAATTGCAACGAAATGGTGCTATAAAGCATTTTATGGAGCTAATAACCATCGCTATATTGCGTGGCTAGGCTGACATTTTTCTGTACCCCTGGCAAAATGCCCCCGGAAAATAATTGGCTTCCCCCTGGTAAAAAAAACGTCCCATTTGACATGAAAAATTGACAATTTTTTTACAAAAATCCTTTCTGAAGTTAAAAATTTGACTAATTTCAGGCACCGTTCACTTAGTACCAATTTTAGCGTTTTTCGACGAAAAATATTAAATTTTGCAAATTATTATATTTACGACTATCCAGTTCGCCCCCAGTTCAAGGCATGGTGCTCCTGTTCACACACTGGTAAAACTCAGAGAACCCATTCCGAACCAAGAGGCCGCCCTGTTCATGTCCCATGACAAACACTTCAGCGAATGGAGAAGCCAGACAGCAGCAATGGACGTGCTCTACTCAAGTCACACATAAGTTAGACTTGATTTCTAATAGGAAAACAAGATTCATTAACACACCTAAAGCAATAATTTTGAAAATAGCATCTGAGCATAATATACGTGGTTTTTGCAGAAATTTACGATCAATAGTACAGCCGCTATAAATGTATGTTCAGACCCCGGACCAAAAATAATTTGACTTTTTGTGTCAGTTTGATCAGCTTGAACCATTACTGGGACATATAGGATTACGCAACTGCAGTCGAGTGCAATCTAGAGAGCCAAGAGAATATAATACGCACAAGCATTTTGTTCAATACTGGATTATGCCTACAACACACAGGAGGCTAAATAAAACACAAAATTAAAGCCGTAATCATAAGAAATGCAACACAGTCTACCAGCTCTGCAAGAAATGTGTAACCAATATAGGATGATTACGCGCCCATGGCTAGAGGCGTCGTAAGTGGATGCAATTTTACTTTTTACTGACAAACGTGAAAAAATAACATGATGATGCTATGATAAAATGAACACATAAACGATGAGCCCATTCCACTTGTTTGCCGACCCCCTGAACTTTGGAAGAACCTGTGACGCCACCTGCCCACGCATCTATGTTAGATAGGAATTTACTACCGCTTCAGTAAACCCAACACAATATGCATACCTAGACTCTTGGGATACACAATATCGCAAGAATCGGTTGTAACAGCTTGTAGCAAAAGCTGATGTTGAGCGCTTTGTAGCAAATACGAGCCACAAAATGCAATCACTGATTCAACTACGTTGCTCAGCAGTGCCTCTGGTGTCACTGTCCCTTCTTTACTTGAGCTGCTAGACAATGGACGCAAAGTAGCAGCTGCAGCATTGGTACCGAGCATAGCCGGGCTACTCGTTGCTGACCGATCAGTGTTGCATTGTTCAGCTATTAGTTCACTCCACCAATACCAATTGAGATCAAATATTACCGATAGAATGGATGGTTCAGACAAATCCATTACTACCACATATTGTTTTGAGAGACCAAATAATACGTGTACCGTTTTGTTATACTACTTGCCGCATCTACACGCGTACTATTGTACAACCTTTTACAATATCATTGTGAATTCAAATCTCGCAAAATTATGTTCGTGAACAAAATGTGATGTTTGCGAATAGAAATGGCCTTTTTTCGACCGACACGGAAATGTTCGGGAACTCAATTTTTTCAAAAAACAAAATAAGATGGTCAGCGGGACCATTTTAAGTTTAGTTGTGCATAATTGGACATTTTGGGAAAGCTACCGTCTTCATATCGTTAGATTTAATGATCGGCTTTTGGCAAGTGGCAATGGACGAATCAAACCGAGAAAAGACTCCTTTCGTCTGGAGTATATGAGCGGAAAGTCATTATGGACCTTGAAACGCACCAGAAATTCTGTGTGTGCTACACGTTGTGTGTGTTACAGATACGCTTTCAGAACACTTAAAACATATCCAACAACTGCTTACTGGTTTATAAGTACATAAAACTAAAAATCTTAAAATTCGACTTCATTAAATATGACGTCACGTTTTTAGGCATATGAGCGTACATAAAACTAAAAATCCCAAAATTCGACTTTATTAAATATGACGTCACGTTTTTAGGCATATCGTTTGTAAAACTTGCTTTCGAGTTGATTCTACGAAGAAACAGTACAAAAGTAGTACAAACTTATACTATACTTACTACCACAATTGCCGTTAAACTTTCCAGGTATGACTAGTCACTACAGACGGATTGTTCAATATTGTGCTATAATTGATGAACCATTTACATAAGTTTTTGCGTAAAAAAAGCCAAGATAATTTGGATAACTTCTTGCAATGAAGTTTTTGGAGTATTATTACATTTACTTAAAGCAAATGTATTTGGTTCCCGACTTTACGAAAGAATTATTCCTGAAAACCCACGCTAGCATGACAGGAAGAGGTGTTGTAGAGTCAACGACACGTATTGATGTAAGACTAATTGCTTATACTAGTCGTTCTTTACAAAAACCAGAACTAAACTACTCAGTTATTGAAAGAGATACACTTGGTACTAACTGTATGGGCTGTTCAGTATGTACTTCAAGCCATCCCAATTATATTTCTTTTACTGTCGTTACCGATCAGAGACATGTAAAACGGTTATTATAGCATCAACACACTTCACCGAGATTCAGATTGTTGGCATTTAAAATTATAAAATATGACATAACTAGAGTGCATTTAGCAGGTCAGATTTCACAAAAGTATGATGAGGAATAGAATAGGCCCGTGCATGACGGGATTTTATTCCGTTTCCCTTTATATTTGTACGGAGTACTTAACCTTTGTACAACAACACGATAAGATTCGGCCGACCAGCCGATGGCTTTCACGGTCGTTGCCAAACACTGCTCTGTAGATGCTAAATATTAATAATTGCCATGTTGAAATATTTTGTAACAACTTTAACATAAACGATGACGCCGAACCATTGCCATTTTGTGTATTGATACGTTCCAACATAAAACAATACCCTAGACACATTTTATGATCTAATCTCCGAATAGAGGTGAGAATTTGGGCTCTTGGCTCGGCTCGGCTCTGTTCGGCTCTAGAGCCGAGCCGAGCCGAGCCTGAATTTCACGAAAAGAGAAAGAGCCGAGCCGAGCCTGACAATTTATAATTAAGAGCGAGCCTAACATACGAAGCTCGGCTCCTAAAAGCTCGGCTCTTAAAAGCTCTTTTCGGCTCTTAAAAGCTCTTATTTACTCCTAAAAACTCGAAGTGAATCGAATCATGCAGACATGCAAGTAGTTGTTGCACGTATGCGATGCGTTAACTTCTTGTATTATTTTATTTTGTTACCTAATATTCATTACTTTGATTTCAATTCTTTCGCTGCCCTATTTTGCACTACCCTGTGTTAGTTTTTTTATGTTTCCATTGTTTACATTAGTATTACTTTTATTACAATTCTCAGTACTATTGCTTTGATTAAGGACTACCATATACGCTGATGGGTCGCCTCTTGCCAAATTGGCTGTGTCCTGTCAGGGGGGGCTTAGCCAAGGGGGCACGGGGGGGGGGCGTGCCCGCCGTACTACTATCCATGCACCCGTCAAGGATGGCTGAGAAGGTATATGGTTTCGCATGTGGCATGAGATGGATTTTACATGTGCCCCCATTCCCCTTAGCAAACGTGGTATCCCTCGTGAAGAAGTTTGTGGTTATGCCCATCGCGCTGACGGGGACGGTCGGGGTACTGCGACCAACTTATAGGTTTCCCTTCAAATTAGTATAAGATGTGATCGGCGAACTAAGCTGTTTATAAAGCTCGCTTTTGTGCATTTTGCGAGCATCCGTTGACCGCATATTCTGAGGAAACGCGGGAAGCACGTCATTAGGTGGTTATCTCTGCTAGCACACTCTCCCCGGGTAGCCCTGACTTCACGAGGTGATAAACCCGTACGGGCTACTGGCATGTTTGGGCAAAAGTCTTGAATTTATAATAATTAAGCTACGCACACATCCAGTCTATTTCAAATTCCGTTTGTTTAAATGCATCTTTCTTTATTCGTTGATAATTCGGTAATTTAGCAGCTAAGTTATGAGGCACTAGATTTAATTTTAACAGTCTGTGCATACTTTATTGCACCTCAGCAATTCTGGAATTAAACGTCTGAATTTTGACAATATGGAAATCCTTCTCCTTCGGCGCTCCTAGTTCTTCTAAAGTTCCATAAAAATCCAATAGAAACTCTATATGTCTTGTCGAAGTGTGTAATTATAGTTCTCACAGATCGGAGTGCTTATTTCAATTTTCAGCGGTCTGACTTGGGCCTGACTATTAGCTACATCCAATGCCGTAACCCAGAGGGGGACATGGGTGAATGCATCCGTCAGAAAAATGAATTTTCTTTTTTCAGTATAGTTATTTGTTGCGTTTACATTTTTATATAACCTTTCTCAATTTGTCTCCTTCCGTCAGTAAATCTTAGTGGGTCAGAAAGGGCTCCAATTTTTGCATGTGCCTGCATTAGTATGAAAATATATTTCGTTGTTCAGGTTCAGGGTGAACGGCGGGCTTATCGCGGATGTCGCAAATATAAAGCCGTGGTCATTCTTTGAAACTGCAACGGCAACCTATTTATATACAAAATTATATCATGTAACTACCAGACATGAAACCGGATCACCGGGTCAGTTCGGGCCACTTTTCTGACCGGGTCACCGGGTCACACCCCTGACCCGGTAGTCGAGCTTCCACAAGTAAACATACCAACAAAATATAAATATTTTTGGAACTGTTCTTGCGTTAACGTACTCGTCGCGTAGCCTGGCCAACGACACTTATTTCGGACCAGAGTTGTTGTTCAGGAGCTATGATCTCCAAAATCCTAAAAACCTGCGATTTCCAAAAGAAACAGGTTCGAGAAAATCCACAGCGGGCCAGGTATGCCTCGTGCTATTTCTGATAGTACCTGATAGTATTAGTGTTGCGCGGGACACATCTGACCCTGCCCGGGTCACCGGGTCACTAGTCCTACCGGGTCACCGGGTCACTTTGTGGTGACCCGGTTTCATCTCTGGTAACTACACTGCCAGTGATTGCACTCAGAGGCGGATCCAGGATTTTCGGACAGGGGGCTTTCCAACATTAGTACAGGCTATCACTGTCTACAAAACCCAGACCTTTTAGGACGTTGCAATATGGGCTGTTAATCTGATCTAATTTTCAACCTCATCAGGTCTAACGGGGGCTTAAGCCCCCCGCGCCCTTCTGGATTCGCCCCTGATTGCACTCTTAGCAGAAATTGTCGGGCGATGTATTTGTTATCCGGCGACATGTTGCGAGTGCTGAGTGCTCGTGCTCCACCATATACGTATAGTTCTTTCCCAATTGTAAAGTGCTTAACCATGCTCAGACTATGAAGACCGGCTTTTGTTTCTGACCAATTTTAATTAGTGTTTTCATTACCATTCATTACCAGATATTGCTATAAATATCATATTTGACGTAAGATGTCGCTATGCGACAATGAACAGGATTTCTGGGAACAAACGCCGCAAAGTCAGACTTCTGCTGACACATCAGTAACATCTTCTGTCCAATCACTGGATGCCGACACATGTGTAAAAACGTGGAAAAAAGATGAGTTAGCAAGGATGTTGGCAAATAAAGGTTAGTGAATATTTTTATGTTCTTTTTTGTTATAAAATTAAGTCGTCGATATATATGGTTTGCCTGAAAAGTTTATGTGCTGTTGGCCAGGAATCTCATTTTGTATGCAAGAATGACATCGGGCACTACGAATTGGCAAGATTGCACTAACAATTTATCACGAATTGTGCTTCCTGCATACAAAACATTGATGCAAGCCAAACAACTATGTTCTGCTCTTTTATGTAACAATTTAGCTCGATGGCTCTTATATAGTGTGCTCCATTGCAAGAACTAAAAACTGGCCTGAATTTTCGTGAGTTAAAATACTTCTTTCGTTAGCTTAAATCTTAACCCGACTAAGTACTGATGCATTTCAGTCAGACTATTGTCCTAGCAAAGTGTCTGTAACTCAAAGTAAAAAAACGTAACTCATATATGTGTAGTTGTACTTGGCACACAGCTAAGTCTTTGAAAGAAAACTGTATCTAAGTTTGTAGCTGTTGGTGACGGCGGAGCCGGATCCCGTAATCTATTCCCAACTCCGCTGGTTCTTTGTTTGCGAAATTATTTGAAAATTTACGAATTCATGCGACTGCCATAACTCATTAACTTCCAACGGCTAGATATTATTTAGAAAAATTATTTTTGATTCGATGTACCGTTGCCTCGTGTTGTATCGCCTAGTTGTGATCAAAGTTCGATGCCCACGTCTTTACCTTCTTTAGGCACAAAAACTAATTTTGGGGGAATTTTGTGTTAAACTATAAAAGTTTCGTCATAATTATATAGGTAACGTCAGCAAGGTTTTATATCAATACTTTTTTAGTTTTTTTCCAATTTTGCCTTTTATTACTTTCCAAGCATGATTACTATCTCTCCGATAGAGATGCTTTCTCAACAGCGTGGGGCCTTAGTGTACGAAATAGTTTTAAAAATTGTCAATTATTGTGACTGCCATAACTCATTAACAGCCAGATAGATTTTGGAAAACTTTTTTTAATTTAATGCAGCTTTGCCTATTATTGTGCCCTATAGCTGTGGGTCAAAATTCGATGTCCTTTTTTACTTTCTTTAGGTCAAAGAACTAATTTTTGGAGCATTTTCTATTACATTATAAAAGTTTCGTCATGATTACATAGCTAAAGACAGCAAGGTTTATATTAATATCATTTTAGTTTTTTTCAACTTTGCCGGGCATTACGTTCCAGAGATGATCCTCAACGTTAAGTTGGGATCAGGCCGATAGAGGTGCTTTTGTATTATATATTTCAACCACAAGGAATCTGTTATTATAATGTATCATTGTACCACAAAAAAACCACTAAAAGCTTGACGCCAGAGTGTGGTAATTCTTTTAAATGTTCAGCAATATGTTCACCAGTACGTTACCTGCTTCAACGTGCGTTGTAAAGTTTTGTTTTAATAAAGTTCTTGAAGTGTTCCAAATTTTGAAACTGTAATGGTGAATATATATGAACAATGGAGCGAATTGGACACGCAAATTTATTACTGCATTATATCGCGCAACATATTTTATAAGAGCTTTTAAGAGCCGAGCCGAGCGAGCCTGATGTTTTGTCTTAAGAGCCGAGCCTGGGTTTGAAGAAGGAGCCAAGCCCGAGCGAGCCGGCAATGGTAGAGAGCCGAGCCGAGCCTGATGCCGCTGCTGAAGGGCCGAGCCGAGCCTCTTTCTCACCTCTATCTCCGAATGTTGGGGTAAAACCAGCCGGAGACTGGAGTGCAACGTATTTATGATTGTGGGAGGTATAAGCACGATTTCATAGTTTTCTAAATACATATGGTTGGTGAAAACTTAGGGAAAATAAACCGATCGGTCTTGGTTAACTACATAGTTTGGCTCACGACACCCTTAGGAGACTTAGTCATAACGTTAGAAAAAAACAGCTGAGAGCCAGAGTTCATGGAACGACAACCCACCACCCTCCAGACTTAGTACACAAAATTTAAATTAGACTAAGACGAAGTAGGTATATAGAGAACGTCAAAGCATGCATTTCACTTCCACCCAAAAGGCACATTGGCCACTATTTTTGTTGATGGTATTAGAGATTATGTCAGATGTTGGTTTTTGCTGATTGCTTGTGGCAGAGATTGAACATCGCCATTTGTCGGTAATATTGATTTTTTCAATTTGACCAGCACACACTGGGCTACCTACTGGACTACATATCACAAAACTAGAATTTTTTAGCAACGTTGTGCCATAACTAACACACAAATGAACAAGCACAAACACTCCAAACACTATTTTCGTGAAATGTACCATAAATACTCGGCGAAATTAGAAATATTCTGTAGTCACGTATATAACGCCATAAATTGACATGTCCTTTCATTTGCTCACAGAATTGGCAAGGTCTTCCACAAACGGGAAATCATACTGAGAAGGGAGTGTTGAAAAACATACAAACAAAACTGCGTTGAAACTTGGCACTAGCTGGCAGCCATATCTGCATTTCTACTTACTTGCTCACACTCATGGTTAGATTAGTCCTAAGTCATTGATTTCAAAAATTTACGCTCCTTGGAATGATCCCCAGGAATTCGCCACCCCTAAATATATAAGGTGCACACGTACCTACATAGTGCGAAGAACCGCTATCGTTACCAGGGCCGCCGCTAGGATGTCCGAGCCCCCCCCCCCAGCAGGCTGCGAGGCCCCTATCACATTTCTTAACTAATGTAATCGTTTTCCAATACACTTACCTTAAGACATTATACTCTAAAAATTTGCAAAGACCGTTAGTAAAAACACCAACTTTGAACCACGGAACGGTTAAAAGCATACTCACGATTAGGCTTCTAAACTCTGAGGTTACCTTTGTATATCGTGTACATTTACTTTGCGAAAGGTGCTTGAGGTTGTGCTGCGGCTCCCAGCTTTTTCAACTTTCCACCCAGAGGCCATGAGATGAGGCCCCTGTAAGGCGCGAGGCCCCCCCTAGGGGGGTGGGGGGTGCTAACGGCGGCTCTGATCGTTACAGTGCAGAATATATATACGCCCCCTTAAACTTTATAATGAGAATCTTTAACGCGCATATATATGCAGGCGTAGAAGACCAGACATAGAATCGATAACCATCTTAAGTATACATCACTGTGTGCACACGAGCGTTTCGTAAAACATTTCGTGAACTAGAAACACCGATAACGTTCTGTTAAAACCTTTTACTACACATATTTTAATATGTATATATATATTTATATAAATGCATTAATAAATTACACATTAACAAAAGAAAACAAATATAGATCGTTTTACATAGTACTATCACAAACATATAACAGAAAATCATCATTCAGCGAGGCATTGTGTTCGATCGTTTGCGTAATTACGTTCCCAAACGAAAACCGAAATTTTAAACAAAAACACTGTTTTTAGACACGAATTTAAAATATTCAATATCTACAAACAATGCGTATCTTATTTTGTAGTTTAAATATAATTAACACAGATGTCAAAATTTATACGAATTATGTGTTCACAGACAGTCACAATCGAGCATATATATTTCTACCTGCGTCGAACTAGTAATTTCTACCAGCAGCATTGCAAATCGGCACCAAAAACGTATATCGCGTACAAACAAAATAGAAAACATAAACATCCATAAAGCTTTAAGTAAAATTTCGTCAATCATTGTGATCTACCGCGTTACCGATACACACTGATAGCCCACAGCTATTAAAAAAGCGTTAACACAGCTTGCGAAAAAACTATAGTTATTTATATATGTACTATGACCAGATCAGCTATACATATACTTTTATAGTTGAAAATTTGTTCCAAAAATATTAAATATTTGCCAAATTGTAATTGTTCAACATATATACTTCGCTTTGAGCTAAACAAACACACATCGAAAATTTGCGGACAAAATGCTCATAAATTTATTAATACATGCCAAAAGTTTCCCTCATATGCCTTTTTTTAAATGATGGACAATATATATCAGCCAACGCATACTCAAGTCATCTTGAGAGCCGTAACGCTATATTCATAAATATGAAATCCTTAAGTCGGGGTTCCGTGAGAGCACCACGGCTTAATCACTGTATATAGACCATATAAGGGCCTTAGCTTAGGCTTAGTATATATGTCAAGGACGGCACAACCTGCATATAATTTACGCCCTACTGCACTGAGGTCTAGTTGTGTAACTAAGCGTACTTTGTATAATGCCTTAATAGCTTGAAAGTGCGAAAAAATGGTACATTTAGGTGTGCAAGTTGTGTGTACATGATAGCGATCTTTGTACGACAAGCCTTATGACATACCTTTTTGAACGCATTTTATTCGGCGACTTCTGAAACGGTAAAATGTAATGGCTAACTGTCCCCTTCAGCTACACCATCTGTGATTGCATTTTTTACACATTCAAGAGTAAAATAATTTGCGTGCACACACAACTCGCTATTTTTCCTCTGTCTTAAGGCGTGTTCACACGCTCAAACTTTTTGTTCAAATTTTGAGCTCAAAATTTGACGGTAATTTTCAACGAAAAATTGCGATATTTCAAAATTTGAGCTCAAACTTTTTCATGTAATGAATCTTGTCGTTGATTGGATGCAGGAATATTCTTGAAAAGTTTGAACAGTGTTCATACATTCAAACTTATCAAAAATGGAAAAAAAGATGCTTTCAGACTTTGATCAAAATTTGAGCAAAAAGTATGAGCGTGTGAACACGCCTTTAGACAACAATAGAAATAGTATTTCCATACGCACAGCTATGAATAGACACCGCTGTATTTTATGCTTCAATTTCCCTTGAGATGTTGCAAAAATTGTGCACATTAGTATAAAACAAAAGGCATAAATTTTCTGTAAGATGATGGACTTTTCAACAATTTACTTTCACTTAGTGTTTTCACTTTTACTTTTTAAAATTATCCTAATCCTTCCTTTTTCAAAAAAACCTCGTTCACAACTTTCTTATTTCCATGAACTTTAATAAATTTTTTACAAGAAACGTTTTAGACATCTATCGTATTACAAGATAAGTTGTGCTGTAAATGTGTTTGATTCGAGCTACCGATATTGTTCGCTATGGCTCTTGCCTGTCGTCTATCCTCATTCGTAGCGCTATATTGGAGTGCCCCTCTTTCATTAGAGTCCACCTTTTCATTACGAGTGCTTGAACTGTGGAAACTTAAGCTTATATTGCACCTGTCTATTCAGTAGAGGCTCCGCTATACTACTTTCCTTTCGCATCGCTATCACAAGCAAAATTCCAAGCTAACAAATATCCAGACGCAGTATACAAGCTTAATCAGGACTCGCATGATAGTTGGGCGATAAAATTATTCAGATATTGTAGCATTGTCATGTTCAAAATTCAGCATAACAAGCTCAACGTCCTGCATTCAAAATAACTGAAACTATAGCCACTACCGACTGTTTCTCGAAAACCATATTTTCAAACATTTTGAGACCAACAAAACATGGAACGGGGTAAATTAATTACGTTATTGTATTAGACAAAGAGAAAACATTAAGCCAATTATTATGACAAATATGAACAAATTATAGTATCACAGTATTATAATATTATGGAATATGTTCGTTATATAATATGCACCATATTAAGATCATAATTTATTTATTGAGTTACACAGCGCAAGAAGAAACAGCCGTCTTTTATCTCACGAATGATTATGTATGTATAATAAAAAAGGAAAAATATTATACAACGATATTCATATTTCTCCCAATCGAAACACGTCAATATATTGCATGGTACGTAACACAGTAGTTGATCAAGGTGATTTACCATACGAAGTATACTCAATCCCCGTAACACAAGGTTGCCACAATTTTTCGGGAGCCAATTTCCGGCTTTCCCACTTTTTCAGAAAAAAAAATTCCCGTCTTTTTCGCAGCATTTTTTAGTCCTAACCATATAAAATGACCAAAAAAGTGCCACAAAAAAATATAGCGCTCTACAGCACACTGCGTACAACTAAATAATTGAATATATGACTGCGTGGGATAATTTATAGCAAGGTTTTAGTCTTCGATAAAAAATGATTTCGCATAGAATGCTTTTTTGATTTCTTAGCGGTAGTAATACTGACAATTATTCGTTGTTAATTTTACCGTTTTCTTAGCAATTTATTCCAATTATTGAAGATTTATGTATAATTAATATATTTAAACATTAATTAGAACTGTTTTAACATTAGAACACTGTTTTGTAGCCCGAAAATATTTGCACGACAGTTAAAAGTGGTATATCGTAAATATGGAAGTACGTAGGATACAGAACAAAATATTATTCTATACTTCAAAATTTCCGCCGAAAATGAACAGCTGGATCCCAGAGTCCCCCACATTTCAAAATGCTTCAGAACAGGCCATTTCAACACGTAAAGATCATCGCTGAAAACATAACAAATACATGCATTGTGCATATACTTACGAGTAAATAAACTCAGATTAAAAACATCTTTCTACTCTGCAAAATACGTTTAATAAAAACATTTTTGCGGTATGCCACGGTAACAATACATCGCATCAACAAACTACATAACATATTTCGGTAACAAACTGCAATTCTACCGCTGAAACACCAACATTCTACATCAAAACAGTGTAACACCTCCGCTCGCAAGATGTCTACACAATAAATTATAATGTGGTTATCGAAAATCAAGCAATTGAAGCGAATAAAACGTTATTCCACTTGCTTCTCAATTTCCACCGATAACATGTTGAGCAATACCGTGATATACTCAAAAGTACGTACATTCTCTTGAAAATCATCGAATTTCACATCTACAGTATCACATTACAGTTCTCTCTTAGAAACCGGAATAACCTAACTTATTAGACGCGACATCGCGCCCAAAGCAACAAGAAAATAAATTGTTTCGCTTAAGATCTGTTCGATTGATATTCGTAGAATTTTCGTAGAACGGTTTACTTTTATTTATAACTATATAACTAGTTAACGTAATAACTTACAAAAAGTGAGCGGAGCAAATTGGGTTGACTTTAGAATATGCATAAAATTAACCAATTAACTAATTAGCACATACGGCCCAGTTTTAGAGCTTTAGAAATCACATACTCGTGATCAGCGACGTCGAAAATCCTAGTGTGCAATTTTTTCTTTTCAAAAAATTAGCTAATAAATAATTAATTAGCTAATTAGCATGTTTTTAACTTTCTCGAATAGTAATAAACACCAGATTCGAAATCAGCACGGCGAGATGTAGTATACGCACCAAAATAATAGTTTTACAATAATATTATTCATTGAAAAATAAGCAATTTTTGTTTGAAAATGCTAAAAATAAGCTAACACGCTTAACTAATAAAAACAAATTTTGACAAAAACTATATCTCTTGCACCTAAAGCATATTAGGCCTTTCAAACATAAAAAATTTAAATAGGCCCAGTAGTTATAGAGGAGCTCAACGGACGGACACACGGTGCCGATGTTCCCCTCTGACGAAAACAAAAACGCCTCGTTTCGCTCCGCTCAATAATATTACGCGCCTAGGTCGGCGAATTCCCAACTACATAAAAATTGTTGGACTTTAATGATAACTGAAAAAAAGAGAAACAACCAGCAAAACTAACAAAGATTCTTGACGCCTAGCTATGCAATAATGTACAAGTGAGCACATGATTATAATGCAGATATGAGTAAAAATGTATATAAATATGTATTATATAATATAATACATAATATAATATGTAATATATATGAGTAAAAATTGGTTTAAACCGTCGGCTTCGCAAGCTTCAGCTTGAACATAGCCAAAAGTAGTAAAAGACACAACTAGGTGACTATATACGTATATCTTTGCGCAAAATAGCATAATGGGTTACGTTTCTTTTCTGTAAATCTGTGGATTTGGTACAAAAATGCGTATTTTTTGAATTTAGTGTCAAGTCCCAACGGTAATTGGGAATTTGTTGCCATTACACATGCTGATCTTGTCAGCACTGAGATTACGACACTAAGTGAACTCGATACACGTATCCATCCCTTCACAACCATTAAACAATTATTACATACGGTATGAGCACATAATATTTAAAAAAATCAATCAGTCAATATCGTAATAATCGATATGGGCTCCATCAAGCCAATCATTTCTTTCGAGCAAGAGCATCAACTTTGCTACCGATCGGCCAGCTTGCAGCGGCGTCCACGTTTCAATTGCTAACTCTCGTCCAATCGACGGATTTTCGATTGTTGCTCGTTTAATATCGTCAAACATGTCGGTTGCTACCGGCCCGGGCGAATAATTCAAAACGCGCACGTTCTCCGGATGTTCAGCCGATAACACACGAAGATATCCTTCACGTGCAGCTTTTGCACTAGCGTAGAGGCCGAACGATGGAAGACCATGGATGGCCAGCAGCGATGTGATGTTGGCAATTAGTCGCACGCCTGACGGAATTGTATTCCTTGAATTAAATTGAGCGTTACCATCGCTAGAGAACAGTGAAGTGTACTAACGCAGTGAGTCAAATCTGGATTGTTATATTACAACAATTAATATTTCTGCAACCTAAGGTAGATCACTCGGCTTCCTCCTTTTTTAGCCAAAAATTGTATTCTGAAGCCTCTCAAGAAAGCATTACCAGCTGTATGGTCAACGTATAATCTCCTATATATAGTTGGAACTGTAGGCACATGTGAAATAGATTATGCAATATCGGCAGAACTTGAACAGTTCGAATATAACGTTTATTTATATACTCATTGTTGACTGCAATTATGTCGTGATGCTCCAACAAACAAAGTGGTTAGCAGGATTAGCACATTGTGATGGAGGATCAGTTAATCGCTCGACATCAGAAAATATATTATCTTATGTATATATTTCGTTTAGATTTTGCGTTTGATATTTACCATAGTTTCACTTTCGCGATGAAGGATGAAACTGAGCGTACTACGAAAACTTTAAAATCTTAAATATAAACTCTATCTCAAATAAAAACTAATTGACTGTGCAAAAGCTGAAAACTTCTTAAACAATGCATAGTTTCCAAAACAACGATAAAAAAGTACGAAATTTTGGCTAAAACATTGAAGTAGTTAGTAGGCTGTTAGCACCTCATTGTCATAAAATTTTGAACCACGTACAAAGCCGATAATTTAACCGAAGTTAATTGAGCGTAACGGTTAAGGGTGATCGCGAAGCAAGAAGCTAGGGGAAGCGAAGGTAGCTATAGTATAACGGCCTTTGATCACGCAACCACAGAAGCTAAAGCTAGAAAAGCTAAGAATGCGAGTTAAAATTTGTGAATTTTTCAATTAAGTCAGGTTATAACAGAAAACTCATCGAAATTATTATCATTTTTTGGACTTAAACTCTTTTGAGGGTACCACATTTTTGCGAATTTTTAATTTTCAGTTGACTTTTGGATTATATATCCATATTTCTAAAATCGAACTTTGGTGTTGCAGATTGACAACTTGTAATCTAGATATCAGTTTAAATAAGGAAAAAAAACTGCAGGCACGTGTCGTGGTGATAAATATGCTTATGGCATCTATTTCAACATGAATTATCGCGTTTTTTTGATCACGCTGATCCTATTTTTGTACGTTTAATCTATTGCTTCATGAATTTACATATCGATTATCGCTGAACAACTGTTGTCGGATTCGTGCCGTTTGCGTTGACAATTTTTTTATTCCACCCGGTAAAAACACCCCTAAAGTACATAAAGCTTGATCAAAATTTGTATTAAAATTTTGTTCTGAAGCAAAAAATTACACAGATTTTGTCAAAACTTGCTTCAAAACCGCTTTCTCTTCGTCAAAAAACGTCTTGACAGTATTTCTGATAACGATTTTTAACCGTTGTTCTCTTGGCAAAATGCCCCTTGGGAAAACCGGGCGCCCACGGCCCCAGCGCTCTAGCAAAATTTTCAGAGGACGAAGAGCTCAGCACATATCATAAACAACATACGCAGTGGAAATATCGTTGGGTGGGTAGAGCTGCCAAATATTTCGAATTTACGCCGAAACCGCTGAAATGACTTTGACATAAATTTTGTCGTTCCCAATATGAAAATAATTAACTAATTTTAGCACAAAATGATAGCTCGAAAAATAAGCAACAAAAAATAAAAGAAATAGCACTCACTTTAAAAAGACCGAATTGATTAGTACAAATGAAGTGAAATTAACATCCATGTACTGTCGAACACTTGACGGATTGTTGACGTTATCGGTACGGAGCGTCATATCGCCCAGTGTTCCTAAAATTATCAAATCAACAATATTTATCTAACATTTAGATAACACAAAATGTTTCGACAACATATCCGCGACGACCGAAATGACACAAATATACATACATGAGAAAGCTATAAATTTTATATTTTTTACTTAACAAATATAAAAATCATGGTACCCACGTTAACAAACTTCATAATCGCATTAGTTATTCAGTTTCGTATTAAAAGATTTCATTAAGGAAATTTTGATAGAAGAGTACGACATTCGGGCATATATACTCATGCATTATGCCTTATCCGATGATGCGCTCGTTTTTCGGTAATCCCTAAAGGAATGGAGGTGGCACCTCCTCCAAGGTTCTGTGCTGGTATCGCCTACCCAGTAAGGTTTCTTGGGGGTAACACATATCAGCTCGCCTATAGCTAATGGATTACAGCAGGAATAGCAGGCTCATATTTTTGTTTTTAATCGGGTTGAAAATGGGTAATGGGTGGTTTTTTGGCATTTAAACATCTAAAGTCACGCTTAAAATTCGCCATTCCCATGGGACAACTTTTGACGTGGAATCGAATGGACGAGTTTTTCAGACATTATCTTTAAAGGGTTCACCATGACCCTTAGATTTGAGAGAGGCGGAAAAGGTCAACATCTCAATCTCGGGTTACTTTCAAATTTTGGACATAGCTCGAGACAGCATGTATGAGTTAAGCTCGTTTTTGGAGGACCTTCATAATTTCCAAATATGGATATGGTTTGACTCAAGGGTTACTAGTTCGGTTTGCGGAGAGACCATGCTATTTGACGCAAGGAACTAGCGTTAAAAGTGAAAAGGATAAGTTGACAATAATTCAGGCTGTAGAAGTACGACAAACTGTGAAACAACGTTATTGGGTAAATCTGGAGTGCTGAGCGCGAAGGTTGTGTGAAAAGTTAACTACGACGTCTGGGTTATGTTGGGATAAGGGAGGCATGTCGTGGGGTTACATTTGCTATATTTTCGGTAAATGGGCGAGAAAGCTGGAACAATATATACGGTAAGCCTGGGGCTAACAGTTCTAAAGCTGAAATGAAAGTACTGATAGATCGAGCGATTTGAATGAAACTGCTGTTAATGTCTTGGGCTTTCCAAATCGGGGGGCTGACATTTTTCGGTCCCTCCTGGTTCAGAACAGGTGCCCCCCGGTTCATGCTCCCTGGCAAAATTTTGGGCTCCGCCGGATCCCTCCCGGAAAATTTCATTATTTCTAATCGGTCCAAAGTACATAAAATTTTATCAAAATTTGTACAAAAATTCCGTTCTGAAGCCAAAAAATTTCAAAATAGCCTTTTATCTCTATCAGAAGCATTTTGACGGTGTTTCTGACACGATTTTTAACCATTTTTCTCTTGGCAAAACGTAGCCTCGCAAAATCGGGCGCCCCCCCCCGGTTTGGAACCAGGGACCCCCTGGTTCATGCGTCCTGCCAAAATTTTCAGCGAATGGAGAGCCCGGAATGCCGGATAATTGATTGATGAGAAAGGTGGTGTTGACGAGGACGATATTGAATTGATGATTAAGATTTACCTAACAGGAACGCAAATAAAAATATAAATTATGTATATGGCAAGGGCTATTTAAATTTTATTTACAATTACTGACTGTTTAAGTTTTTTGAGATTATTTTGGTAAATACTTGGCGTATGGTTCCAAAATTAATACCGCTCAATTCCACTCGTTACCCATCTTAGCGTGATGAAGAGCTTTTTTCGCTTTGTTAACCTCAAGGGTCCCGTTTGGTGTATAGCGCCGAAAAATCGTATAATTTAAAAATGGTTTCACAGGTCAAATTTGGTACCGTTGAACTCTGCATCCCGCGTTGACTATGAATATTCAAAAATTTTCAAATGATCGTGATTTCTGAAAATTTGAGAATTTCCTACAAATAGTGGACATTAGGACATTCCTCTCGACATAGCCGACACATTGGTTCCCATTTTAGCGTGATCTACGTAATTTTTTTCCAATATTTAGGCTCAAGGGCTCTTCCCCGTTGGTTATTATGGAGAAAAATCGAAAAATTTAAGTATCGGAAAAGGTATAATACATGAGTACGACCGAGTGTCATACTCTTCTACAAACTTTGTCGTATAAACACTTGATAAAACTGTTATTTAACCGTGCTGCAATATAACGACCAATTACACCGATTACAAGGACCTGCAGGACACATTGGATAATATCCCTTCTACTCACGCAGTACTTATTGTCGGAGACTTCAATGCTGAAACCGGGTTGAATATGGAAGTGTTCCCTGGTACAGGTGGTCGTTTCGGTGCTGACTTCGATCCGCATGCTTTCCTTTGTGTCTGCTAACAGTTTTGTTGTTGCTGACTCGTCACAAAGAAGCCATGCCTACGTTTCTCCTTCTTCTGTAACGATGGGCACACAAAGAAATACCTAGATCATGTACTGGTGCGCTCCCGTTTCCGTTCAATGGTGCAGGATGTCCAAGTAAACCACCGAGCTGATGTCATGTTGGACCACAAACGGGTTGTTGCCAAATGAAACCTACACTTGAAGATCTTCCGAAGTACACGCATAGCTCCTGCACCCAATCTGGCTGTTTTTTCCACCTGTGACGCTTGTGAGAATTTTCAGTTAGAACTAAGAAATCGTTTCGAGCAGCTGGGCCAGATCCTGGAGTCCGAAGATCCCGATGTGGTGTGGGATGGTTTCAAATCGGCGGCGAATTCAGTCCTCTCTGTCTGCTGTCCTCCAGTGAGGAAACACACATGGCCCTGGATTTTTGACAAACCCCTCAAACTCAGAGATGCAAGAAGAGTGGAATCCAACAAAAAACATCGTAACTTTCTGGGTCGGGAAGTGTCACGCAGCCTTCAAGACAAGGAGGCATGGTAGGACAAGCGCGCAACCGAGCTACAGGCCGTTTCTAGTCGAGGGGACAGTCGATCCCTGTTCAAAATCGTTAGCGAAATGGCAGGATGACAACGCCCCACATTACCTTCCACCATTTTCAGCCAGACCGATGAAAAGATATCGAATGGTCAGGAGCGCCTAAGACAGTGTGTTGGCTACTTTGAGTCTTTGCTCAATCACCCTGTTCCCACTGTCCCCACCCGCATACGAGTGGAACCTGCGGAAACATACAACACCAACGTAGACCCGCCGGACATGGCTGAGGTACTGAAGGTTGTCAAATCGCTGAAGTCACGCAATGCCCCCGGCATATGTGATACACTTGAAAGCGCTCGATGAACACTCGCTGCACGTTCTTTGCGATCTTACTTGTCTCATCTGGCTGAAAAAGCGGTTTCCAGATGACATGAAAGAGGCAATCGTCGTGCCAGTATTCAAAAAAGGTTCCCGAATGGATTGTTCCATTTACGGTGGCATCAGTCTACTGTCCATTGCCGGGAAAGAGGTCACCTCAATCATGCGCCTCACGATGCAAGATCATTACGAAGGTAGGTTTCCGGCGTGGGGGAGGATGTGTTGACCAGGTCTTTGCACTCTGTCAGATCCTCGAGCGTCGAATCTGGTATGGAAAGCCCTGCGTCGTACGCTTCATAGAATTTTGCCACAGCCTTCGACAGCGTGTATAGAGACTCAATGTGGAATACTGCGGCACTGTGGTCTACCTGATCTCTTCGTCAATATTCTCGAGGACCTCTACTCAGGATCGGAGTCCTGCGTGGGCACCTAAAGCGGTCTATCACCCAGCTTTTCTGTCGGCTCCGGTGTCCGTCAGGGATGTATCTTATACCCAGTCCTGTTCAATTTCGTGCTCGATTGGCTGCTTAGAACATCTATTGTCGATAATAAAGACGGAATTACAGTTGGAGATGGTTGCCTGGTCGCGGACCTCGATTACACTGACGATGTCGCGTTGCTCCAATCGGGTGAAACACCTATGTAGGATCTCTTGGACCGGCTAGCCCGAAATGCCGAAAATGTGGGTCTCAAAATCAAACCAGCCAAGACGAAGTCCTTGTCCATTGCGGTGCCCTTACCCTGCATGTGTACGGGAGGCCATCGAGACGGTCGACTCTTTCTCCTATCTTGGGTCTATAATCAGTGCCTCTCCTATCGCCCCGGCAGAATACATTAACTACAGAATTGGGAAAGCCAGTGCCACCTTTCAACGGCTTCGCACCCGCTTATGGCGAGCCCCGCGGGTTCCTATCACCACCAAAATGAGAATCTTTAATGCAAGTGAGATTCCACTACACCTTTACGCGTGTGAAACCTGGAGTCCGCTGGCCTCCACATTCACCATGCTTGAGACGTTCCATCCATAATGTCAGCCGCCTTGACCGCCTTACCAACTCCGTGATACGCGAGCAGTGCTGTAATCAACCAATGATCGCCCAAATATTGTGATCGTATCGCCTCCGTTGGCTTGGCCACCTGGCTCGCATGCCTCCGGGCGGGCTGTGCTCCCAGGTTTGGGATCTTCCCGTGCCCGCTAGCTGGAGGTTCGTAAAGCACCTAAGAAAACGTGGTTATCCCTAGTCGAATCCGACCTCATCCATCTGAAGCAGGCATACGGAGCTGCAGCATGGGCAAGAAGCTTCCGGGAAATCATCCGTGACACAGCATGCGATCGGGGTCAAAGGCGACAACTGATTCATCAGGGGAATCCAACGGGTGGTGGAGGACCGAGCGCATTGAATTAAGTGCAAAAAAAGATTACACATATAAATGTGTGGATGTTAAGATTGTCCGCAACAAAAAACGCTTACCGGGGCTGCTAACCTTTTCGGTGTATCCATAATAACTCAATGGATACATCCTCAGGATTGGCAGATGGAAATGAAAACTTCCACCCGGGGGCCCCAGGTGGCGGATAGGGGAAATGCCGTTCCTGGGGTCAACTGCGAATATGTTGAATAAGCAATCCCGGGCGAAATCCCCTGTAAGCGGTAGTCCCAACTGCTGGCAAGGATATTAAATATATATACTATATATATTACAACACATATAATTATATATCTATACATATATATACATCAGGGAATAACCGGAACCAAAATTTACCGGAATCGGAACCAGCAACCGGAACCGTCCATTTAAACCGGATCCGGAACCTGGTCTTCGAAATTTATATATAGTAAAATAGATGATGGAAGAAATGAAGGTATAGTGGATTTAAAATGCATTAAAAATAACTTTTCCATTAAACTTAATGTATTGCGATGGTATTATTGCCTTTCTGAAACTTTAAAGAGACTGAGGAAGCTAATAATGTTTATTTATCGATCAAATTGTCGGTTTTTGGACATTCAGAGCAAAAACCATTGCGTATACTGCGTCAAATCGAATGTGCTTACAAAGCTTGGAGCGTAGAATACACACTTTCGCTCTGTCTCCAGTCGCCTCCCTTTACTACACATACGTTTGTTATATGTTCTTCTGTAGGAAACTTAAAATTATTGGTTTATATGATTCTAAGAGAAAATAATAGATAGAAGGTAATTTTCTCATCAGTGGCCAGAGACACTGTTTAGGCTAGCGTTGGACAAACAGTACCCGTCGGTTAGATGATAATGATGATAAATTTCAAATCAGAATGCTATAAATGAGACACACTGTGATGCTGCTCGCACAGTTTCAATAAATACAGTTCATTTTGCCAAGAAAGCAGTTTCTAGCTGCGTTGCAGATAACGTTAGTTTACTTCAATTTAGACTGATTTACCAAGTTTACAAGCGCATTGGCGGTTGCTTGACGCAATTTATGTTATGTACCCTATGTACTTCTGCGTAAGCCATACTCTGTTACCGAGTTGGACCGGTTTAATTCAAACGTATCCCACAGACTTCTGGCTGTGTAAAATAGCTGTTACAATCATGGACCTGTCTTTGATTTAACAAACTCCTGCAGGTTATTATGAAAAATTCCTGTTCAAATTATGTGCCCTACTTACGTTTCACACGGCAAATTGGTTAGTTAATCTTTTCTTTTGCTTGGTTGTATTGGAGCTTGATCATTGTATAATATATATTACATATGTTTGGATTACAGGATGAAGCAAAAAACGTGGAAAATTTGAAACAAAAATTTTAAACAGGAATTCCGGGTCCGGTATGGTTTTTGCCCTTTGCCGGAACCGCAACCGGAACACGATTTTCGCCGGAGCCGGAACTCCGGTTACTCCCTGATATACATATATTTTACATAAACATAACATATAAACATTTATCACCAAATATTTCCCCTTATATTTCTATATATAATTATATACAAATATATTTTTATCTGTAGTCTACTTTTTCAGATTACATTGCAAACATATATGAAATGCAAGCCGACAATGACAACATTGGCGACCCAGGTGGCGGACTTGCCTACGGGGCGGGCGATGACGGCACCGATCAATCAGCTGCTAAAGCCCTGGGCCGCCTCCCTGAGGCGTCTCCTATTCCAGAAAGAGCGGGGCTCTCGCCCCTAATTTCAGAAATGGAGATTAATATGACCGAAGGGGCCCTCCTTGTACCTTCGGCCACAACAGAGGTGCCAGTCAGGTTGCTGGTTTTCGGATCCCTGTACCACCATTGGTTTCGCCAATCGTGGGGGGACCGCATTCCAGCTGAGAGTCACGCTGCAGAGCACATGAAAGAAAGAGTGCAAAAGTTGTCGCTGACTCAATGCAGAGGGTCGCAGCGGCCAAACAGGGTGCAAGTGCGCACAACGAGGATACCTCTGATTTCAAAAAGGTGACTTACACGAGGAACAAATCAGTCAGACACAAGCGCCCACATAGAAGTGGAGCTTCTAAGCGAAAACAGAAAAATGAGCGAAGACAAAGAAACTTCCCTCTCTGCCCTCAAACCAGCCGGATGCAGAGACATCGGGGGAAGCGGCTAAGAGGCAAAGGGAAACCACTGAGGAAACTCCCGAAACCAGCAAACGCAACAAAGTGACCACTTACCGAAATATTATCACTGGCGCTTTGAAGCTTTACATCAGAGAAAGAGAGAATATAACTAAGCGGCTGACGGCGGATAATGCCGAGGACATCAAAGATGCCTTGCTGTCTGTTCAAAAAACACGAAGACAGAAGCAAGCTAGAATTCGAGGAGAGTGGATACACCAGTGAAGGTTTTTAGCTGTGGTAACCAGCTCACTACAGACTGGTTGAAGGAACATATTAAAGATGTCGAAGTAGAGGGCATGGGTTCACTGGAAGTCCTTACCGAGAAAGAGTTACACATGATAGCTGTGTATTGCTTTGTTCCCAATAGGAGGAACAAAACACCAGACACACAAGACGTGATTGAAGAGCTTACAGCTAGGAATCCAACTCTGAATATCGGTGGCTGGAGATACAGATACCGGACTATCAGAC